>JABEVN020001064.1:0-26545 GCA_013146195.2 Codonopsis lanceolata | reverse complement strand
AACTTGAGGGACCATTTGCCGGAGTTCCGGTGGTCCGATCGGGCGATCGAGACCGCCAAATCGAAGCCCGATCTTCTCTACAACAATCTTTGCTTTGATCATCCATTCATCCATTAATCTTAGGACTAAGGTACGTTGACAATTCCTTTGAGATTTTCATGTTCAATAAAATAGCATGACCCCTTCATTATAGTTGTTCTATTAATGATTGTGAACACATTTGTGAAGAGAAATCCTCCAATTCAACATTTGAAATATGTGTAGGATTTTATGAATTCTCTATGAAGTTGTGATTTTGACATTTTGTAAAGCATGAATGTTGTTTATAATGAGCTTAGGAATAACTCTTGTGAAGGAATATGTTTCAATTCAAGGTTTAACAAAATCACCGAAACTAGGGTTTGAAACTTGATTGTGCTTAAGGCTAGTTTAAGATCATGAACGGCCTAGTTATTGAGTTCTAAATGAAAGGAGAACTTAGGAAAGGGCAATGTGATGCATATAGTATCAATGCTCTATTTGGTTGAATTTTAGTAAAACTCACCGGAGTTATTGAACAATACCGACTCCACATTCAATCCCTACGACGTTGTAGTGCGTTAGACTAATATATTAGCCTACGTGACTTTGGGATGGATTGAAGGGCATGTTTGATATGAGTGATTATAAGACTCAATCGAGTTCTTATGTGGTTTATGTGATTGTGGAAGCAAATGCACAATTGAGAGCATGTTGTAGAATGATGTATCTACTTGACAAAGTTGAATTCGCTCTTGTCTAATTCCTACTTGATTCTTTAATGAGTAAAAACACCTACTTGTTGAATAATGAATTTGAGGACTATTCTATGAGAAGATTTGATTGGGGCTTTCTTAGTACTCTATACATGGAGTCTACTTGTATAAGTCGCTAGGATGACCATGTTGTTATCTAAGACTCACCTAGATGGTTGACCTTACGGTTATTACCGCTCTAGTGTTGCTTAAGTCCTGACTACCATCGACTTTTGTGTTATTGAATGAGTTACTACTCTAGGAAGAGTTTAGTAAATGGCTTCATGATCCGAGACTAACGGAGTAGTCTTGGATAGTACTTAATGGACCGATGGTTAAGTTGTGACTTGCTTGAATTTCATAAGTGAATATGGAATACCGTGTGTATATTTTATATTATGACTAAATGCATGATTTCCTACCTTGTCAAGAATTGATTCTTCCATGTGTTTCTATGATATGACTTATGAGCATATTGAATGTATTTGCCTTGTGTTCGACTGCTTCTACGCTTAATGAATTGTGGTGAACTTGGATTCTACTATTAAGTGGAATTATGAATCAAAATTGAACTAAGCTTGATTTCACAATAATCAACTTGGGCTTCCCTTATATAATTGACTTGGGACTTGAACTAAGATTCCTAAATGGAATGAGAACCTTGCTATGCCTCAAACGAGAACATAGAAAGAGTCTTGGGACACATATAGTGTTCAAACTCTATTTGGTTGGAATTGTAGTAAAGACTCAACTGAGTCGAAGTTAAGGAACAATTGAACCTACGAGGATCGTGGTGAGATCCTATGACAATTATATTCCAGCTTGACTAGATTACTAGCTTTTGGGACTTGAATTGAATAGAGTGAACAAACTTGACACTTATGATTTAGAAACTCAAATGAGCTCCTATTATGGTTTTGTGATTATTGTAACAATGTGCTTAATCGTATGAGTTTAGTAGATCATTATATCTACTTGAGAATTAGCAAGTAAACATCTACTTGTGCATTGCATATAAGTCCAGCTGGCATTACTTGAGTTTTCATGATGATGGTGGGACGATGCATTGTCTTCACGAATTATGGGATTCGTGGTTGCAATGTATCGCCGTACCGGATTCGGGTTTCACACACACCTCCACCTTGCTAGCTGTGGGGAAGTAGCCCCTTTGTCGTAACCAATTGAGCACATTGGCTAGTGCTAGTTTCCTCAGTAGAGAACTTAGACCCGAAAAGAGAGCTCGGTACTTTGATACCTGAACACGGGTATCACTGGCACGATATGATTAACAGTTGTGATTGCAGGATACGACGAAAGTGATTTGGTATCTTCTCTATCCTTTATGTGGCTTACTATGGACACTTATGTGATAACAAAGTGTTAGTTGAACATGAGATCTTATTGACCATGTTTGTATTGCCTGATGATAAATGAGAGATTTGATATGTATATATAGATATATGCATACTTGTATATGAGATATATATGAAAGACTTGATGTGTATATATATAGATATGCACACTTATGCATGATGATTTTATGGGAGATTTGACATGTATATTTAGAGATATACATACTGATATAGGTGTATATATATAAACATGCACCCTTACACGTGGTAACAGTGTGAATAGCTTGATTCGTATATATAATGATATGTATACTTGCATATGATGTTTTGTGGGAACTACCTTCTAATTCATTTGATTTGTGTGTGAACAGGGAATTACACCCTGGTTCATTTGGACGGTTTAGTAAGTAAGAAGGAGTGGATATCTTGTGGAGTATCGAAACGATACGACGCCTCTTCACGGGTTTTTCTGTCATATAAAAAATGACACCACAGTTATGTTTATGTTACATAATTATATGTTGCATATATATTGTAGTAGCGCATCTTGGGTCATTATGACTCATCTCGCACTTGTTTTTAGTTGCAATAACGATAGCGCACCGAGGTCGAGTAGATCGTGTCAGGCGAGGCGCATCGGTCGATAGATCGAGGTTAGATCGTGTGGTTCGTGTTTGTAGCAGCCGACTTTCCCGAGTAGCAGCTTGTGGAGTCTTGTTCCTTTTTAGCATTGTCATTGATTTCATGTACTTTGCTATTCTTGTGAGATCGACATTTTGTAAAGTTATTTAGACTTCTGATCGGGTAAAATACTTGGTATTTGTATTTGTATTGGTTATTTCTTGGGCCGACGTGCTGTGTCGTGCCTTGTTTGTGGTTTTAGTATTTATTTCAGTTGTCTCCCGAGCACGCAGTAGCTTTGGGGGAATTTCTTATTCTAGTTTTTATAGTTGTTGGTTGACCCCGGTATGCTTTAGCCGTTGGGTAATTGTTATATCAGGTTGGCTCTTTGTTGAAACGCTGACCTGGAGTGCCGATGGTTTGTTTAGCGTCTGCATTGTTGCGGCACGCGAGTTTTGTGTTTCCTCCTTTGAGAGATAATGTCTCTCTTGATTTCATTGTCGTTGGTTTCGAGCTTCATAGCTTGGGACTTCTTTCTTATATTGTTTCCGCTAATTCGATTTTCGGAATACCGTATTTTAGTGCGGTGTTATGTTCATGAATCGAGCGAGTTTGCTCGATTGTTTGACTAGCACTACTGTTTATCAAGTGCTTGTCCTCTTATTAAGTTAGTTCCAGCGGCACGACCTTGGGATTTCGTGTTGGAATTCGGGTCGGGTCGTTACAGTACCGGAGATAGCCAAGCCATTAGAGATGGAGAAAGAAGCTGACGCATTGTTGGAAGCGCAAATGGACTAGATCTACTGTTGTTGGAAATTGAGAAGAGAAATCGGGGCTCACTTTGCCGATGATGGAGGGAAGAGGAGGGGTTTGGCCGGATCTGTATGTGATAGATAGAAAGATCGGTCAGATCTGAAGGTTGGAACAATTGTGGGTGGAGATGGAAAAGAAAACAAATTGGAGGAGATAAAATTGATAGGAGGAAGTCTATTGAACTGGAATTCCGGCGCTGTGCTGTGGAAAGAGATAGAGATAGAGTTGTTGGGCGATTTGGTCAGATTCAACGATATGGAGATGGTGGGTGATGGCGATGGCAACAGAAATGAAATCAAAGCCGGCGAGAGAGAGAGAGAGAGAAAGAGAAGGAATAGATGGCGATTGTGAGTGGTGGATGGGAGATGGTCGTGTTCACCGGTAGTGGAGGATGGTTGCTGGGCGGATTTAGGGAGATGTCTGGAAGATGGAGGGAGTTTGAACCAGAAGAGAGAGAATGAGTGATAGTTAGGGGCAAAATAGATATTTTACATAATTTAACGAATGAATCTAATGTCCATCCAAAAAATGGGCTCGCTTGCAGCCTAACTAATGTACAGTGGCCTCATAACAAGTTTTAAACTTTCGGTGGTCGCCTTGCAAGTTTTTGAAAAGCTGGGTGACCAAATGAGGTGTTTTACCTTTAAATTTATATATTTTTAGGTAACACGGCTGGATTTTGATTCAAGTTAGTTGCAACCTCAAAATGTTGAACATGGAGAACTTCATAGATTCCTTAGGATGAAAGACCTATGTTTTGGTAGTGTGGTATATTATTTTTACTCGTGTGATACAATTACCACACATGCATGGCTAGTTTTATTTTGAAATGCTTAAATTATTAAAATACTTGGTTTGGAACAATGTAATCGAAGTGTTGGTGATTAATTTTATGATAATATTTTGATGATCGTGTGTCTTTTGTTGTTGTACCTTGTACTATTTTTCATATTTTATTTATAGATCTTGTTCTTGGGGGGGGGGTGCTCTATTTGTATTGCCTTAATATTACTAACTATGGCTTTTTAAAGAAGTTCCCTAATAGGATGTGATATAACAATCTTTAAAGATTAACTATTGAGGCGTTTTGAAGTGCCCTAATAACCAACCATTAAACTGCATCTACATCCTAGCTATTGAGACACTTGTAAGTGTTGCTTCAATGGTTTTATTGAGGCATTTGATGGTAGTTCAAAGAGTTTGAATTGTTTTAAATGGACACTTGAAAAAGTCACAATAGTTAATTTTACACATTTCAAATTACTTTATGGGGCACATTAAAGTGACACTACATAAAATATATTGAGGCTTTTACACGAGCCTCATTATGTTGTAGTCTGTTAAAGCACTTGAAAAAGTCTCAATAGTCTATTGGGGCTTCCAACCACGCGACACTTGAACCAAGTGCCCCAGGTTAAAAAAAAGCCTCAATAGGGTACATATCGAAGCACTTTTAAGAGTCTCGAAAGACATAATTTGTTGTAGTGATATGTCTTGTTGTATACTGTGGTTAGATATGTTAAAAGGGTCGAGGATTGTAGGGCCGACCCTATTAAACCGAAACCAAAAAGGGTTAGGGTTGAGAAAAGATGACCCTAGAAAATGCAGGGCTAATAGGGCTAGCACTTTTTTGTACTCATAGTTGGCTACAAAGTTTTGTTCATGGTAATAGTTTTTATATTTTTACGATACTATTTGATTTAAAGTTGATTGTATTATTCTTACCAACAATTAATTTATGTTATTTTATTATTGTAGATGAAGAGAATAATGATATTGAATAAGATATTTCTCGAAAGAAGGCTCGGTTTCGAATGTGGTTGTAGACTGAACATGATGTTTAATGACTTGTTTCATGATTTTTTATTAGTATTTTTTAATAAGTAGTACTTGAAGTTGTTTTGTGTTTTGAATTTCGTCATTTAAGTAATGTTGTTAACTCATCGTATGACTTTATTTTATTTTGGATTGTGTGTTTCGATCCTTGTCCGCCACTCCTGTTATTACTTAATTTAGAATTTTAGATTTAAATAAAAACGTCATTATTTTTAGGTGTGACCCGTTTAAGCCGAGACATGCAGGTTAGGTTTAGGGTTGCAATTTCAGTGGATCGTTTAACTCGTGGTCCGATAAGGTTGACCTTATAGGGCTAGGGCCAACCCGATTAATATCTATAACTGTGGTGCTGTGTATCCCCTTTTTTACTAGGCCACAAGCTTAACCCTCTACAATTTTAGGTGTTGCAGTTGAGATTTGATCGAGGTTCGGATAGTAGCTGTGAGCTCGGGGTTGATCGAAACGCTCGATTTTAATATAAAACATTTATGTATTACTTTTGGATATCGTTATAATTGTAATAAAAATACATTTGTATAAAATTGTTGATTTGAGAAAATATTATTTATTTGTTTATTTCGCAGCGAGTTACTTAGGTTTTAATTTGGGTGATTTTCGATTGAATTATGGGAACACCTGGCGCCGGACCTGGTCTCGTTTGGACTCGGGACCGGGTTGTCACAATAGTTCCATCAATGCCAAATCCAATCCCTGTATTAGCTAGTTCAGTATAACAAAGTAATGGGATAATTGGAAAAAACAGTTTACAAAATAGGGAAGAATTAAGAAAGTACTTTCTGTTGGTCAGATATGAAGACCCATTGCTCATTACTTTGAATCCCTAGGTCAGCTATCAAAAGTTCAAAGAACCACTGTCGGGTTTCTCTGTTTTCACTTTCCACAATAGCATATGCAATTGGATACATGCCATTATTAACATCTATAACAATTCTAGTAAGTATAGGTGTGGCTATGTATGTGCATTTACAAATGTTTTCACTTCCCAATTACTCTCAAACTGCCTAGGGTAAATAAGTATAACCCAAGGATATGACTTGGTACCCCTACACTTGGCCCTAATCCTTTTTATGTCATTTTTCACTAAATGAATATTTCTCCCATTCTTTATTGAGTACTCTTTCAATGCTTGTTTCACCCCTTTTGTATTTGAAAACCACATTGCCAACTTATACATTGGATTTCTCATTTCTTTTTAAGGCTGGAAGTCTAAGAGCATCTCTAACAACAAAATTCTTAACACCAATTCTAAGATGGGTCCCGCTGCCACCTACACATTTTAACAATAGTAATTGGGTTCACATGCGTTGCACGTGATGGTAATGATTTTTTAAAAGTGATTTTCTAGTTCCTTCATTTCTTGTTTATTTTTAATTATTGGATTTTTTTTTTGTTTGAATCTTTGCAGTTTTTTAGACTTATAAATTGTTGTTTTGTGTTTAGTTTTTCTAATACTTTGTTTTTCGGTTATTTATAATGTATGTTTTTAGTCATAGTATATTTAGTAACTTATCATATACCTTTGTCTTTTTTATTGGTTATTTTTAAATCTCTTTTTTTAATACCAAACATGAATTCATTCACTTTTAGCAGTGTGTGAATTGAAAACAATTCAAACACACTATCTTATATAAGCACGTTGTTGGAGACTTTGCTTATGTCGTTTCTAGAATTTATGACCCCCTTTAGAAAATAATATATTGTGTTAGAGAAATCAAACTCTCAACCCCAAAGTATATACTTACACTAAAAAAAATACAAAATTCACCCAAAGTATCTATAAAGTCCACTTTGCCACCAAACCTAAGTTTTGTGTTATTTTTATATCTCATTTTATAACTTTTTTTCTAGTTTGCCCCTAGCCACGACGAAGGTTACCAATATGACGTTAAGGTGCCATGGTATTTCTCGTGTAGGACATTTTGGTCATTTTTTGGTAACGATTTCTCTACTTTTATTACCTAAAGAGAAGCTTCCTTTTTCTTCTTCTCCGACAATACATTCTCCACTACTTCTTCAGTAATGACCTCTTATGTAAATTTTAAGTGAGATAAAACTCAAAAGTGTATGAATCTTTTATTCAAATTTTTATATAGAAAAATAAATAAAAATAGAGCGGAATCATATAAGAGATTTGAGAGATTGAACTCAAGATGAGAGAATCACACTCGAGTGTCAAGGCCGCCATGAATAAGAACTTATCAAAAATTAAAGACATCTCAACCACCGATGTTGAATGACTAAACTCCACAATTAATTTCTTTCTTTCTCTCTCGTACAACACAATACACAAGCGTACACCATGAATTTCAAAACTCATATTTGAACCCATCACAGATGTATACGACAATGATGAGGCACGGCATGGTTCAATCCGTTTTCATCGTCCCTAGCTTCAATTTCGACAAATTACTCATCGGCACCGTTGATATTGTTTATGGTTTGATTGTAGCAAATACTCGATCTTGCGCAATCATGTCTATCACTACGATGGATGAAGCAGGCACATCAAATTATTTCCCAAGTGTGTCATTAAGCACATACTGCTAGGCTCAAGCTGACATCCACATAAGCAAATTTGACATATATATGGAAATGAAAAAAATTTCGTTGAGGGCCAAAGTGGATTTGGTGGATATTTTAGGGGGAAATTTGTATTTTGAACTAATTTCGATGGGGCTGAAATATGATTAGCTCCCAAAATTACACACTAAATCTCACATTGAACCCCAACCTACGAAGTGTCTCACTTTCATACGTTATTTTTCTATTTGTCCCACTTTGCCTCCTCCCGTCTATTGACATTAAAAATAGTGACGAAAAATGGTATGTGCATGTCACATGAAGATTATTTTGGTCATTTTGCTTGGAGTACAAAATAGGATTTGGTTATAACCTCATTATTTAGTTAACCATTTAGTATTTAAAATATGTTTTTGAATAAAAATAATAAATAATTGTTTCAATAATCCAAAAATAATTATATGGCCAAATTACAATCCCCCCACAAAGTATCCACCAAATCGTATAGTGTACCCCAACCTAACATTTGTCGCATAATGGTATCTAGCGTTATATTTTGTTTTCCCATTTCCATCCAACCTGTGATGGACGTTAGAAAATTTAAGTTAATTAGCATGTGGTCTTCCACGTGCGGGGCAAAAATGTCATTTCCCTTATCTTGTTAAGAGAAATTGTATTAAAAGTAAAAAATCTAATCCAAAACCTTCTCATTCTCTCTTGTCCCGGTGCAAGTTCCCATTTTCAGCTTCACCGTAATAGCCACCATCTCGAGCCCCACTATAGTAGCCGCCATTTTCAGGCCAAACCTTTCCCACTCCAGTCACGTCTATCATAACTTTGGCACCGTCCTCCTTTAATTCTAACCAAACCCCATCTTAGATGTAAGACCCCGAACCTTCGTGTAATTGACCTTCTTGTTTTGCGTGCCATTTTACCGTAACCTCGCTTACTTGACTTGAGGAGAGAACCTTGATTTGTGTGGGTAGGCTATCTAGAAGCCAATACCTTAGTTCTATATGTTCCATAGACTTTAACTAGTTAAAGTTACAAGTCGTAAACTGACGCTGTTCGTTACTTGACTCGGTTGAGAGTTTTTTCGCGTAGTTCTTTCGTGTGACCTCGGTTGTACCCTAAGTCATTCCTCCATTTGTCTTGAGGGTTATTTGAGCCTTATAAGGCCTTGGTACACATCTTTTATGCTTCATTGAGTTGCATTTACCCAACGTGTGCTTCACCTTCTGTCCTAGACCCATTTGGCTTCATTTTTGACTTGAATCATCATTCCAACTTGACAACCGAACATCCTGGAAGATGTTCGGCCAGCCCAACCAAACATCTTGGGAGATGTTCGGCCACCACAACCGAACATCTAGATAGATGTTCGGCCAGCTCACCCGAACAGTGGTCCCGACATCATCTTTGTGGTGGTTTGATTTTTGACGTGAAATTTCTATTCTACCCTTATTTTACCCTTACCCCTTCACTCATTTGAGGGCACAAATGTCCTTAAACACACTTATAACCCCTAACACCCCTTCCCTCTCTTCATTAGTGACCGTCTTCAGCCAAGAACGAGAGAGAGAGAGAGAGAGAGAGAGAGAGAGAGAGTGCGTGAGATTGAGTGTGAGATTAGTGCGTGTTTCATCGATTCCCGGAGTTCTGACCATCCGTTTGATGAGCCGAGACCACCATCGCGAAGCCCTCGCCAAGTAGATGATTTCCCATGGTTTGTTTTCCTCTTCCTAGTTGTTTGTGGCTCGATAAATGTACATTACCGAAACCCTAGTTTCTCTCTCTAACTCAATATTGATGTTAGGTTGCTAGAGACTTGTTCCTTGTGAATTGTCATTGTTATACATGTCGAAACGATATGTTTTTAATGGATATCAATATATGATAGATAGGGTTTGAACCCAAATGATTATTATTGGGTATATTGGAATAGTTATGGTTTAAGATTGATTGGGGTTGGGTATAGAAACTCGGATAAATTGTAAATCCTGAATTTATGCCTTGACCTAGAATTTGAGACTTTGTAATTTGACCCAAATGGAGTCAATTAATTATAGAAATTGTTATTTGAGCCTTAGGATAAATTCCTATGACTACTTGTGTTCATTGAATCTCAATCGTGAAATCTTGAGATTTGATCGGGTGAGACCGAATTGGTGTTAAGGTTGAATTGTGTCTTAGGACCCTAATGGAGGTCCTTGAATGATGTTAAGTATGAGATTATCACTAGTTTTTGGATTGGTTATGTATGGGTCGCAAATGTATGACTCGAATGAAAGACATTTTGATTGGTTCAATTACGAAATAGAACTATTAATGTTTGTCGAACTCCAAATGAAGTCCCAAGACTTGTAAGAATATAATCTATGCCTGTATGGAACCTAAAGAAATGGGATTGTTGTTGTTGGAATACCGACTCACTAGAGTCGCCTTGTGAATGTTTTTGGGAACCCAAGATAATGAATTTGAGAGCTATTCTATGAGATGTATTGGATCGGAGTTTACTCTAGTACTCTATACATAAAGTCTACTTGTTTATGTCACAAGGATAACTAAGTTGTTATCTAGGACTTTATATGTTGTTATCTAGGACTTTCCAATATGGTTACAAATTGTCTTCCCTACATATTGTCTTCCCTATTTTGTTGCTTAAGTCTTTGATTACTACGGACTTTTGGGTTATAGAATAAATTATTATTCTAGGAAGAGTTTAGTAAATGACTTCATGATCCTAGACTAACGGAGTAGTCTTGGATAGTACATGATGGCTGATGGTTAAGTTATGACTTCGTTTGGTTTCATAATTGAATATGGAATACTGTGTATATTTGATATTGTGACTAAAAGCATGATTTTTACCTTGTCAAGAATTGGTTCTGCTATGTGATTTGATGATATGACTTAAGAAGCATATTGTGTTTCTTGCTTTCATGAATATACTCCTATTGAATTATCAACGTGCATTGATTTATGGATTCCATTAACATGTGGAATTGCAAACTTGAATTGATCTAAGGCTTGAATTGACATTTATCAACTTAAGCTTCCCACTCGTGCATGACTTAGTGATTTGTGAACTAGGGTTCCTAAATGGAACAAGAACCTAGCTATGCCTCAAACGAGAATATAGAAAAGAGTCTTGGAATACATATAGTGTTCAAACTCTATTTGATTGGAACCTATAGAAATGACTCGACGGAGTCGATACTAGTGAGCCATTGAACAATACTGGCTCAACGATCAATCCCTTTGATGTTTGAGAATTGTTTAACTAGAATACTAGTTTCGATATTCTTGATTTGGATTGATGTTCATGCTTGCAGCGTAACTAAAATACCAGTTTCGATGTTCTTCATTTGATTCATGTTCCTGATTGATTGTTAGTCGTAGAGTTTAACATGCCTACTTGACTTGGATGAGATCGCTCTTGTCGAGCTCGTCCTTACTTGATTTATTAAGTGAGTAAACATCTACTTGACTTGGATCAGTTCGCTCTTGTCGAACTCAATCCTCTACATGTTCATGATTGACAAGTAAACACCTACTTGTGATCCTTGTATTGAGTCCAGCTGGCATTCTTGTTATCGTGATGGCAATGGGACGACTCACGGTCTTTGTGTAAGCAATCATTATGAGTCGCCACATTGGTTCCCTTTCTCCTCACTATTTGGCCAATAGTGGGATGTGGTCTTGTATTAGCGCCATCTAGCCTGATATCAAGCTCCCATTTCTTCATCCTAGGTTGGATGAAATGTAACGATTTCTCATTAAGAAAACTGATGAGTTCTTGATTGTTCACTGAAGAAGGCCAGTGACAAGTATTGATTCTAGCTTGATTATTGGGCCGAGCATAAGTTCCGGTTCAGTTTCCGTTCAGCATGTGATTAGCAGCAACGATACAGACAGACAGACTAATGGACAAAGAAACATATATCCTCTTATATGTGGTTTACTTTCTAAGACTTATGCGAAATCAAAGTGCTACTTTGAATATGTGAGTTAAATGCTTATATGTACTTGTTCTTGAATTTCTTGATATTAGAAAGGATTATGTGAACTACTTGATATGTATATATGTAAATATACATATTTCTACCTGATTATTCCATGATTGTCTTGATATGTGTATCTATATAAATACGCATGCTTCTACCTAATTAGTCTTTGAGAGACTCGGGATGTTTATATTTAATCATACATCCATATCTATACGATGATACTTGTGACTTGCCTACTGACTTGTTTGATTGTTTGTGAATAGGGAATTCACCCTGGTTCACCGTGGTAGTTTGGTAAAGGAACAATTTATGTACAGTACAACTTGACTTATTGGGTCTTCGTCGTCGTAACATGATATCATTCCCACTTATGGCAATATTTCATTTATGTTATATTGTGTAGTAGTAGCGTACTAGGTCATTATGACTCATCCCGTACTCTGTTTTCTAGTTGCAGTTTCGGTAGACGCGTTGAGGCCGAGTAGATCGTGACTATAGCAGATCGCAGTTGGTCGATAGATCGAGATTAGATCGTGTGTTCGTGATTGTAGCAGCAGACTTTCCTGAGTAGTAGCTTGTGGAGTTCTATCTCTTTCAGTATCGTTGATTTTTTTATCGTACTTCTCTATTCTTGTGAGATCGTTGTATTGTAAGGTTATTTAGACTTTACAGTCGGGTAGATCACTTGGGTTTTTGTATTGTTTCCTTCTTGGACCGACATGTTGTGTCGTGCCGTTGTTCGTGGATCTAGTTTTTATTTCAGTTGTCTCCCGAGTCGCAGTAGTTTTGGGGCTTTTCTTTATTCTAGTTGTTATTGTTTTTGGTTAACCCCGGTATGCTTTAGCCGTGGGTAATTGTTATATCAGGTTAATTCTATGTTTAAACGCCGGCCTGGAGTGCCGATGGTTTGTTTAGCATCTGCAATGTTGTGGCACGCGAGTTTTGTTTTCCCCTTTCAGGAGATTAATGTCTCTCTTGGTAACTTTGACTTTGGTTTCGAGCTTCATAGTGTAGACACCCCAATTTTGTACCCCTGGTATGTGACTGACATAAAATATCAAGAACTGTAAAAACTTAACAAATGTCAAGTTATAGGAGTTAAAAATGCGAAAGGCAAAGCAGGATGCGCGAAATAGTGAACTGCGGGGGGTAAAAGTGCGAAAAAACAAAGTTGAATAGTCCCATTAGTGCCACACCAAGGCCCTTGGTGCCACCACATGTTTCTCTTGGTGCCGCACCAAGGGGTGTCTTGGCCGCACCAGAGAGTTTCCTGTAGCCTCTCTTAGAAGCCGGAAAGTACAACCTTTGAAGCTTGGAGTAGCCTCTCTCAAGAATTCCCGATGGATCCCTGCTTCTCCACTATAAATAGAGACCCCGGCCTCCTCATTTCAGTTGCTCAGTTCCGCGATCAAGAATCGCAACGAAGTTCTGCCTCTTCGTTCCTTCGATAATATTAGTACGAGAGGTGCAAGATAGGTGAGTGGAAGCCCCTAAAATCTCCAAACCCCGTCCAAACTCCGCCAAAATAAATATCCATAGGTTATAAGTGATCCCTAGCCTAGTAGTTAGGTATCCACCTCACTTCCCCGGCCCAAAAATCCCAAAGTAAGTCGTTACTCTACTCGAGTAACGAGCTGAAAAGTCAAAAACTAAGCCGTCATTCCGCCAAACCAAAAAGGCCAAAACCTACCAAAATAAGCTGTCACTCTGCCCGAGTTGACAAGCCCAAAGTCTAAAAAATAAGCAGTCACTCTGCCCAAATCAAAACAACAACCACACAATAAACAACAAAAGACTCCCTCTCCCTTAAGGACAGAGCGAGCACACCACCGCTCTAAAAGGTAAAGCCTTTAAGGGCGTTGTTTATTTTATTTATTTACTTTTCCGTCTTTTTATTATTTTTAAAGTTGTTATTTAAATCCGGCACAATGTAGCCAATATAAGTCGTTGTGCTGCCCGGATTAGAATATGAAATAAAAAAAGAGCCGTTATAATGGCCAAATATTCTTAAATATGTCTGTAATTATTGTAAGGAAATGGCTGCAAGTCCGTAAATAATGTAGCCACGGATGTATCTGTTTTAATTTCCCGTCTTTTAATACTTTATTTATTTGCTAAATAAATATAACAATAAGCATACTTCAGCCAAAAACCATTTTTGAGACCGAAAGGGCGAGTTGGGTGCCTAGCACCTTCCCAACTCGTAACTTAGCCTCCGAACCCGTTTTTTTTTCTCTGGTTTATTTTTCTTTTCTTTGGTATTGCTTTATTCGCCTTAAAATAAAGATGGCGACTCTAAAACTTTCGGATCCAGTGGGGCCTCGCAACATTCCTTCTTTGCACTTTCCGTCCTCCCTAAAAAGAAATGGGAATGGAAGGGTGATGTATTCCCATATCCTGGTATCCCCTAAAAAAGGGATAACTTGATGCGGGAAACCCAAAGCTCCCATAGTGATCTGAATGGGCCATAAGGCTATTTTTAATAAAATCCATAAGTGAGGCGTCGCAATATCCTTTTTTGCACTTTTAGTTTTCCCTAAAAAAGGGAAAATGGGAATAAAAGGGTAATGCATTCCCATATCCTGGTATCCCCTAAAAAAGGGATAACTTGATGCGGGAAATCATAAGTTCCCATATTGGATACAAAATCCACTAAAGGCAACCGAGGCACATTCAAACGTGCTAACATAGACAGCACTCCTCTCGCATTTTTGATTTCGTCTTCCCCTAAACAAGGGAGGGTGGAACGAGAGCAGTGGTGTCCCGCATTCGCACGTACGCGCACCCCTATCCAAGGGCGCGCGGGGCGCGGGTCGCACCCCGGGAACCTCACACATAGCTTGGGACCTCTCTTCCCTATCGCTTCTGCAATTCGATTTTTGTAAACCCGTATTTTAGTATGGCTTCACTACCTTTATTTCAGCTCGTTAGCTCAACTGTTCGACTCGCACTACTGTTTTGCAAGTGCTTGTCCTCTTCTTGCCTTGTCCTAACGGCACGACCTTGGGATTCCGTTCCAGAATCCAAGTCGGGTCGTCACAGTTGGTATCAGAGCTTATGTTAGCTATAAGCTAGGATAGGTTCCATGGCCTAGGTTGGGTTTGGATTTGTCGTCGAGTATTTACCATCGAGTGTTCTGGTTAGTGCCTTATTGGCATTTTCTTTTGAAACATACTTGTACATGCACTCATGCAGTTAGCAGTTGTGCTGCTACTCCAAAGAAATAACCTAGACAAAATGAAAGAGGCAGCATCAAAGCAACTTTTAAATGTGAGCCATCACCACCACAACCTACTCTCATTTCATTATCACCACAACCTACTCTCATCCCAGTATGGTCCATGTACTTTTTATTTCATCTCGCAGAACCTATAGCTTGATCTGTAGATATATTTTGTGTTTATATTTGTTTAGGGTACTTCAACTATTGCCTAAGATTTCTATAGGATATTCCTTATATGGTTATTCTATAATGAGGTTGACTGATAGCTATATGTTGTGCAAACAAATGCTCTATTTTTTCATACCTACTTTTACCTTACCTTAATTAACACTCTCACCTTTTCTTATCTTTGACCGAATACGGTTTTCAAAAGAGGAGTTTTGGTCACATATGTATTGTTTGATTATACTCATTTGATTGTGAATCATTTTATTTATGTTTCAGGTCGGTGTAATAGTATCTCTCAAGAGTATAGTAAATTCAGGCCATGTCGTTGCCAATTAAGGGAATCGTTTTTAGTATTGATCCAAAACACAAGTGGGAGGTGTAGAATTAGGCTGTAGTTGGTATGAAGTATCCATTCATGTTCCAATGGAATGGAACAAAGAGTTAATTAATTAGGCCATATGAATTTTTTACAGCAATTGGAGATGTGATTGTAGCACCTATAGCTTGGCCTTTATCATTGGTATGTTGGTATTACTTAAGTCCATTTATCATATTCAAATTGGTGTACGTGTATGTCTTTGTTTACTTCGACTAATTTAAATTGATATATTTTTAGGTCACACTGCTGGATTTTGATTCAAGTTAGTTTCAACCTCAAAATGTTGAACATGGAGAACTTCATAGATTTGTTAGGATGAAAGACCTATGTTTTGGTAGTGTGGTATATTATTTTTACTCGTGTGATTACCACACATGGTTAGTTTTATTTTGATATGCTTAAATTATTAAAAGACTTGGTTTGGAACAATGTAATTGAAGTGTTGGTGATTAATTTTATGATAATATTTTGATGATTACGTGTCTTTTGTTGTTGTACCTTGTACTATTTTTCATATTTTATTTATAGATCTTGTCCTTTGGGGGGCTTTATTTGTATTGCCTTAATATTACTAATTATTGCTTTTTAAAGAACTGCCCTAATAGCATGTGATATAACAACCTTTATAAATTAACTATTGAGGCGTTTTGAAGTGCCCTAATAACCAACCATTAAACTGCATCTACATCCTAGCTATTGAGACACTTGTAAGTGTTGCTTCAATGGTTTTATTGAGGCATTTGATGGTAGTTAAAACAGTTTGAATTGTTTTAAAAGGACACTTGAAAAAGTCACAATAGTTAATTTTACACATTTCAAATTACTTTATGGGGGCACATTAAAGTGACACTACAGAAAATATATTGAGGCTTTTACACGAGCCTTATTATGTTGTAGTCTATTAAAGCACTTGAAAATGTAACGACCCGAGCCCGAGAGCCCGATTCGCTACGCGTAGCCTACACACTGGCCCACTGAGCACGCAGCACCTTGAATCATCAGGCCCACCACAAGCCGACCCAAAAGTCCATGGATGATGTTGGTGCCTAGTAGTAGCACATGACTACCTTATAAATCAAACACAAGTCCCACATCTACTCGATGTTGGATTGGGGTATTACAATCTCCCCCACTCAAATCCTTGACGTCCTCGTCAAGGCCGAATCATACCCCGGGCGATGCAGGAATCAAGAGGTGGCTCGTACGGGGATCAAGAGGTGGCTCCCACCTTACGCGTAGCACTTTGGCCCACACAACACTTTGTTCCCACATTTCGGTCGGGACCCGCTCGATACCATTTGTAACGACTCGAGCCGAGCCGGATTCTGGCGTAGCCCACCTGGCCAGCACGCGGCACCTTGAGTCATCAGGCCCACCATAAGCCGACCCAAAAGTCCATGGATGATGTTGGTGCCCAGTAGTAGCACATGACTACCTTATAAATCAAACACAAGTCCCACATCTACTCGATGTGGGATTGGGGTATTACAGAAAAAGTCTCAATAGTCTATTGGGACTTCAAACCATGCGACACTTGAACCAAGTGCCCCCAGGTTTAAAAAAGCCTTAATAGGGTACCTATCGAGGTACTTTTAAGAGTCTCGAAAGACATAATTTGTTGTAGTGATATGTCTTGTTCTATACTGTTGTTAGATATGTTAAAAGGGTCGAGGACTGTAGGGCCGACCCTGTTAAACCGAAACCGAAAAAGGGTTGGGGTTGAGAAAAGATAACCCTAGAAAATACAGGGCTAATAGGGCTAGCACTTATTTGTACTCGTAGTTGGCTACAAAGTTTTGTTCATGGTAATAGTTTTTATATTTTTACGTTACTATTTGATTTAAAGTTGATTGTACTATTCTTACCAATAATTAATTTATATTATTTTATTATTGTAGATGAAGAGAATAATGATATTTAAGAAGATATTTCTCGAAAGAAGGCTCGGTTTCGAATGTGGTATAAGACTGAACATGATGTTTAATGACTTGTTTCATGCTTTTTTATTAGTATTTTTTAATAAGTAGTACTTGAAGTTGTTTTGTGTTTTGAATTTCGTCACTTAAGTAATGTTGTTAACTCGTCGTATGACATTAGTTTATTTTGGATTGTGTGTTTAGATCCTTGTTCGTCTTTCCTGTTATTACTTAATTTTGAATTTTAGATTTAAATAAAAACGTCATTATTTTTAGGTGTAACCCATTTAAGCCCAGACATGCAGGGTTAGGTCAGGGTTGCAATTTTAGTGGATCATTTAACCCGTGCTCCGATAGGGTTGACCCTATAGGGCTAGGGCCAACCCGATTAATATCTATAACTGTGGTGTTGTGCATTCCCTTTCTTACTGGGCCACAAGCTCACCCCCCCTACAATTTTAGGTGTTGCAGTTGAGATTTGATCGAGGTTCGGATAGTAGCTGTGAGCTCGGGGTTAATTGAAACGCTCGATTTTAACATAAAACATTTATGTATTACTTTTGGATATCGTTATAATTGTAATAAAAATACATTTGCATAAAATTGTTGACATGAGAAAATATTATTTATTTGTTTATTCCGCAGTGAGTTATATACTTAGGTTTTGATTTGGGTGATTTTCGATTGAATTTTGGGACCACCTAGCGTCGGACCAACTCTCGTTTGGACTCTGGACCGGGGTTGTCACAATAAGTCCATCAATGCCAAATCAAATCCCTGTATTAGCTAGTTCAGTACAACAGAGCAATGGGATAATTGGAAAAAACAGTTTACAAAACAGGGAAGAATTAAAAAAATACTGCCAAAGCTGTCATGCACCGGAAGAGAGAGTGTGATACGTGTGCCCGGTTGGAGAAGGAGGTGCGCCACACTCTCTCCCTTTTCGTTTCTTTCTCTCTCTCTTTTATCAAAAATTCTTAATTTGGAATTTGGTAAGATTTTTTGGTTAAGAATTTATCCTCCAATGGAAAGAAATTCTTACCTTAGTTAAGAATCTCCTAAGAATTGAGCATTGGAGTTGTTCTAATTGCCTTTTCCTTTGTCTGTTCTCTTCATCATTAGCGAGCTTCCAATTCTCAATAAGTCATCATATGATTCAGACTCCACATCTATTTCTTCACCAGTTAAAATATTTGACTTCCCCTTACCCTTATGACACTTTTTACCTTTCACACCTGCCCACCCAACGGATGTGTCAATATTTTTTTCAAAGTCTTCATCATTAGTATCATTACTTGACCAGTTATACTCAAGGTCAATAAATTGATTATGATCCTCATCAGACTTAGAATGTTCACCTCAGAATGTTCACCTCAGAATGTTCATGTTCAAATTCAAAGTCTACAGTTGTTTCTCGATTACATTTTGATTTACATCTGTTCATACATTACATATGTTTAATACTATAGTGGCTAATTGGGCTGCGTATCAATTAGCGTGGCAACTATGTATAAAACATTGCTATAGGATAGTTTATAAGACTTCTCGGTTCAGTGGAAGACTTTAGCCTTCCTTCAGCGGAAGACTTCAGTATTGCTCTAGCGGCAGACTTTGTCTACAGGCGCTCTAATGCATGACGTGTCCAGCCTATCAATTTAGTGAATTAATTCACATATTCTGTTACTATCTTGTATTTGAATTCAAACTTCCCTAAGCTTCTCAGATATGCTTAAACAGCTTTCCGAAAAGACTAGAAGACTTTTACCCTCTGAACAGTAATAAAGCAGGCGAACAGACTGACACTTGCAGGTCTGATATTCTGATTATTCGGCTACCAACTCCTGCAAATAGCTCTGCACCACTCCCTTCTCAGTATCAATGAGGATGAATTCTACAAGACAGCTCCATGCATTTAATGCATTCAACCTAATAGAACTGTTATTTTTCGTCTTCTCCAACGGATCTCTGAAATGCTCCTGCTATAAATACTTCCATTAAAGACTGAAGAAAACAACTGTCGTCCTGAAATGCCATGAAATTCTACAAATCTAAGTCTTTATACTCAACGCATTCAAGAGATCATCAACTGATCAAGAAGTCCTCGAGAACAATTAGAAGATATACTTCAACATTTATTTTAAGCTTCTTCTTGTTGTCATCTGTAAACTATTCCTCTGCACGAATTGAATATCTTGTTTATCTAGATATTCAATTCGCAAACCCCTAAACACAAGTCAAATATTTTGTACACGATCCATTAGATATATTCTTTGTAATAGAACTACTGGAAAACATAGTGCACATTTTAAATCCAAGGTTGACTGCCTTGGTGGTGGACGAACACTCTTTAAAGTGTGAACCATCTCAAACACATGTGTTCTTTCCTTACTGTTTCTTATTTCCTTTACTTATCTTCAAATCAGCAGACTTGAGTTTCTCAAGACTACCGATAATCCTTTTATCGGTAGACTTAAACCTTGCTTTTCCTTACAAGACTTCTCGCTACTTCAATCTCTTTAATAGATTGCATGTGCTTGTTTTAGGAATAAACTTAAGAAAATTTGAAGTGTCTAATAAGATATTCAACCCCCCCCCCTTCTAGCTTATTATTGTGCCCTTTGGGACCAATATATACATTATCATCATGCTCAACCTCAAAATTGCCTTGCAAAAGACAATTGACACCTGGAACAGCTCCAAGGATACCTTTGAAGAAATCCTATCAAATCAAAAGTCATGCAGATAAAAGCGGCTTAGGATTTTTGATGAACCCAACCGACACACACTCTTACGTCGAAAAAGGTGAAACCTCCAAGGCTGCTTTTTATATTTCTTTCTCCAAACAAAAGTTCGGAAACGAGGGTAAACAAGGACTTGGTTATACAAGTGTACCTTACGTTTACCCCAAGGCTCAGAAAGGTAAAGCCAAAATAACTGCTTCTAATGAGAAGCTTGAGAAAGGAACGGTAAAGAATCCAAAGTCTCGACAAAAATACGCCAAGGCAAAATTTTCGGCGGTAGACCTAAAAAATCTCTACCGGTACCTATCAAGTTTGTCTATGAAATAGGCAAGGCACCTAAAAGCTGTTGAAAGTAAACTTAAAGGTATTCTACCTAATCCTCCTAAAAGGATTATCAATGACCTCAAGACTAAGTCTGTTGATAACATACCTAGGAAGGTTCAACAGAAACCTATTAAGTCTATCATCAACAAGACAACTGAACCAAGGACTACTGTTAAGAACAAAGAGATTCGCAAGCACTCTTCAGCCAAGATGAATGACAGTCCTCTATGGAACTTTCATCTTTGTCATTCTTGCTATTGTTTAGGCCATCTGGCAAAGGAATGCCTGCTAAGGTTCACACCAAAATCTAAGAGATTCGGTTCTCCTAAGATTAGACAGGTTTGGGTTCCTAAAGGTTGCTAATCCTCAGGACCTATAAGAAAATAAAGGGGGACCTTGTTTTCTTTAAATATTTTTCAGGTCTGCTTCATGGCTATAGATTCAGAAGATAAAGACATCTGGTACCTTGATAGTGGCTGTTCCAGACACATGACAGGTAACAGAAGCCTACTCACAGATATAGCTGAAGTGCAAGGTCCCACAGTAATTTTCGGCGACAATGCAAGAGGAAAAACAATTGGGTATGGCTCAATATCTAGAGGAAGTCTCTCCATCAACAAAGTTTCTCTAGTAAACGGCTTAAAGCATAATCTTCTGAGCATATCCCAATTCTGCGACAAAGGACTCATCTGCCAATTCTCCTCCAACCAATGTCTCATCAAAGATCGTGAATCAAGCTCAACAATACTGACCGGCAATAGACAAGGAAACGTCTATGTCGTGGACTTAAATCTTATTGGGAAATTCTCCAGCCTTTGTGTAAGTCCAGATGGCAATAGTTAAGGCTAGAGGGGGGGTGAATAGCCTTTAAAAACTTTTGGAGGTTGATTTGTAAAGCTTAAAAGATTGGCAGCGGAAAACTGATTTTGTCAGTCAGCTGAGAAGTTGGTCAGCTGGCTGACACTTTGAAAATCCTTAAGCTGATACACAACTATTTTTCAAAAGAGATTTTCTTCAAAAACTGATCACTGAATATGAAAAGAAATTGAAATACAAACGAACTGAACAATTAAGCAAGCAATTGTTGTTAACTGGCTGACACTTAATTAGTTGAAAAACTTCTTAAGTGTTGAGTCAGTTTGCAAGAGTATAAGAGACGACTGACAAAGTAGTTGAAGTGGTTCACGATAAACCACGCCCACTACCAAGTTGGTCGACTTGGATTTTTGAAGTGCACTAATTTTATTAAAAATCTATTTGATCTCTAATGGATCAGTGTACAACAAAAGACCGGTGTTTGGGGAGAATGATTGAGAAACAATCAAACTTGTGAGACAAACTGACTGAGTTCTAAATAATTTGAAATGAAATACTCAGTATTTGCCTAAACAATAACTAGAGAGAAATATTCAATGAAAAATATCTAGCTAGAGTTTTCTTGAAGACAACGTCTAAGAGATTTAGAGTAGAAGGTTTCTTGACTTCAAAAATTGTTGTCTTCACAAAATGCTTCCAGTGGGTTATTTATAGATAGTCTTCAAAAGCAACCCGTTAGGAACACATTTGAATTTGAAAAATGTGTTTTGGCAGAGGCAAGATCTCAAAGAATCTTGTGAGATATTATATAGCAGGATATCTACCAAAAACACAAAGTAGGAAAAAGTTAGTACAAGTGTATGATCAATCAAATAAGGAAAGATAGACTATCACTAAAGTACGTAGGGATCAGCTATGATAATCGGCTGACAAAAATGATATGCAGCTGACCAATTATAATCAAATTTTCTTGGCTGACAGTCAAGTGGAATGATTTTAAGCAAATATATTTATGCAAGATTCAACAATCTCCTCCTATTTGCTTAAAACCATTCACTTTGAAAGCAGAAAGCCAAGAATTTAAAGTTCCTGCAAAAGTGATGTTAGAACAACAAGCAGATGATATATGGGTAGTAACTGAAAACTAAAAAAAAATCCCAATTGTAAGCTACAAGTAAAACGAGAGTTAAAAAGTTTGTTCAGAGTTTAGAGAGATGAAATATCCGATTGGCTGATGTGGATCCTTCAGTTGTTTTGGTCTGCTTCAACTGATGGACCAACTTCAGCTTCATTCTCTATAGCTTTAGCTTCATTCTCTGTAGCTTTGCAATGTTTACTTTGACACATTCTACCAGAATAGCTCCCCAGTTCATCTCACAGTTCTCCACAATTCCTTCCATAAGAAACATCTAAGCCTCAGTAATCTTATCATGACCACCGACTTGATTATCGTGCATTTGTCTATCATCGTGGCTAGGCATAATGAAGAGGAGCAAATCGATGCTTGTGCCGAAAGCAAGCTCAACCGAACCTCACCCCTCATGGTAATCCACCCACTGGGTGTCGGCAGAATGGTGTAGGTTGTAGAGCCGTCATGAGAGGCCTGAAAGCAAGCAGAGATGGTTTCCGAGTCAAAAACTATGGGGACTCCTCCGATATTACCTATGAGTGAAAATGGCCTACTGGTGGGTTTTCCTCTATACCCATGAAAAATTCTTCGCTTAATCGGCAACCGAAGGTTCGTATGTTGAAGGCGCAGCAGAGGTAATAGTCCATTTGCAAAGTGAGTAAATGGATCGGCTTCAAGCCCTAGTGGTTCTTCATTCGAGATACCACATCGAGAAGGCATCCAATCCTGGGTTCAAAGCCATCTCCCGAAACAATTAATGATATGTTAAGAACTTCCAAAGCAAAAGAAAGAAGAAGGATTTGAGAGAAATGTAGAGTACCGAAAGATTCTAGGGTTAGGGTTAGGGTTTGAATGAAGAAGGATTTTTGAAGAAGATGATGTTTGTAGAGAGAAGGATTTTAGAGAGAGAGAGAGGTAAGTGAAAAGTGAGAGAGTGAGTGTGTTTTTAAAAGGAATCGATACGTACGGACTCTTTTAGTGGGTTTTAAAAGTGAAGATATGGAGTGTAGTGATAAAGTACACAGAATTTTGGTTTTTGTGATAAAAATAGCAATTTATGACAGATAGTCATTATCACAATGATGAGCCGTTTTTGTGAAAACACGTCATTTCAACCGCCAGAGTTGGTGGGATAGTGGAAAGGTCGTTTTGGCTTTTCAAGAAAGTTTCGCGAGTTCCAAGGAAAATAAATGGCGGGAAATAAATGAGGAATTTTAAATAAATTATAGATTAAGTCTTAGCTAAGATACGATCAGCTTTGACTTAAGGCTTAGAGACTACCGACAAGGATCGTTAATCACCGTGTTATCACTGGATATAGATATGTCACGGACAATTTGTCGCCTAATAAGTGTCACTGAATGTTTGTCGACCATCGGCTGACATTTTTATAATAATTCAATCAAGGAATGAAGAGAAGTTTTGTCAGCTGAAGGTTGTCAGCTGAGAAGCTTTGTTGTACATGAGCTTCATGTGTCAGCTACTGGCTGACAAATGTTTCCTTGTGCTACTGGCTGACAAATACTTGCTTGCTGATATAAATTGTCAGCTTGATACATAAAACTGAAGTATACCCTGCACATTTTAGACAATCCAAATACATCTTTCTATGACATTATAAGCATTCCTAATTCTCCTCTTAAGAATTCAAATCTGTCAGCTTTCAAGGCTTTTGTAAAAATGTCAGCTAATTGAAATTCAGTAGGAACATATTCTAACTGAACATTTCCTTTTTCAACATGATCTTTTAAAAAATGATATCTGATGTCTATGTGCTTGGTTTTAGAATGCATGACAGGGTTTTTAGAAACTGATATAGCAGAAGTATTATCACAATAAATAGGACAGGTTCCCATAGGCATTTCATAATCCAATAGTTGCTGTTTCATCCAAAGAATTGAGAACAACAGCCTTCCAAAGAAGAATATATTCAGCTTCAGTAGTTGAAGTGGAAACTGAAGCTTGCTTCTTACATGCCCATGATACTAGTCTGTTTCCAAGGAACTGACATGTTCCACTGGTGCTTTTTCTATTTACTCTGCAAGCTGCAAGGTCAGCATCTGAATATCCTGTTAGATTAAAAGAAGAGTCTCTGGGATACCAAATGCCAAACTTTTCAGTATCAATTAAATATCTGATGATTCTTTTTGCTGCAATCATATGAGATTCCTTAGGATTAGCTTGAAAACGAGCACATATACATATTGCAAACATGATATCTGGTCTACTAGCAGTTAAATAAAGAAGGGATCCAACTATACCTCTGTACTCAGTTGTATTAACTGGCTTACCCTTTTCATCAGTGACTAGATGACATTTAACTCCCATTAGAGTGTTTGCTGAATTGGCTTCTTGAAGATTGTATTTCTTGATCAGCTCTCTAGTGTATTTAGATTGATGGATAAAAATTCCTTCCTCAGTTTGCTTGATTTGCAAACCTAAGAAGTAAGTTAGTTCTCCCATCATACTCATCTCAAACTTTCCTTTCATAAGATGCTCAAATCTCTTGCACAAAATCTCATTAGTAGATCCAAAAATTATATCATCAACATAAATTTGAACTAGTAAAATATTACCTTTGTGCTTTAAAGAGAAAAGAGTAGTATCGATTTTACCTCTTTGAAATCCTTTTTCCATAAGGAATTTGGATAGGGTTTCATACCATGCTCTTGGTGCTTGCTTAAGACCATAAATAACCTTTCTTAACTTGTATACATGGTCCTTCTTTTTAAGATCAATGAAACTAGGAGGTTGCTCGACAAATACTTGTTCTTGAAGGTCTCCATTTAAGAATGCTCTTTTTACATCCATTTGATATACCTTGAAGTCCTTGAAGGTTGCATAGGCAAGAAATAATCTAATGGCTTCAAGTCTCTGCCAAGAGCAAAAGTCATCATAGTCAATGCCCTCCTCCGTCTATATCCTTGGGCTACTAACCTTGCTTTATTTCTTGTAACATTTCCATCTTCATCCAACTTGTTTCGAACACCCATTTTGTTCCAATGACTTGTTGATCTCGCTGGTCTAGGCACAAGCTCCCAAACTTTACATCTTTCAAACTCGATTTAGCTCTTCCGCATGGCCTCAATCCATCAGGGTCTTCCAAGGCTTCATCAATCTTGGGTTCAATGGAAGAGACAAAGGCATGAGAATCAAGAGTTTCATTTTTTGGAGCTACTTCTCGTTCTTAGGCCAAAGAAAGGGTCTCCAATGATATTTGAGATCGGATGATGCCTAGCTTCCCTAATTTCCTTTAGAAGATCTCAAGAGGTTCAGCTTTGAATGGTGGAGATGGATGAATGTCGGCTTGGTCAATGGCTTCAACTAAGTGTGTCACCGACCGATCTATTGTAGCAGATTAGGATTGCTACGGTCACATTGTCACCGCCGAGGCACATTCTCGAATATCTATAGTTTCAGGGGAGAGTTGAAGATGAAGGATCATTTTGAATTGAACCAGCATCAAGTACTGCCTCAAATATTTCAAAATTGTTAGTAAATCAGAGTCTTATAAGACTCAAATAAACTTGATTCATCAAAAGTAATATGCATAGATTCAACAATTATTTGAGTTTTTCTATTATAGACTCTAGAAGCTTTGCTATGCTTTAGCATAACCAACAAAAATACCTTCATCAGCCTTTTTCATCAAATTTACCTCAGTAATCACCACCATTGTAGTAATGAAGCATTTGCACCAAAGATCTTAAAGAAAGCAATGTTAGGTGTTCTACCTCTCCATATTTCATAAGGAGTCTTACCATGGAACTTGTTTATGAGATCTATTTTGAGTAAAACATGTGCTGTGTTGACTTCCGCCCAAAAATATTTTGGCAATTTTGCTTCCGCCTATCATTGTTTTACCCGCTTCAATCGTAGTCCTCGTTTCTTCCTTTCAAAGAA
>JABEVN020001063.1:0-26552 GCA_013146195.2 Codonopsis lanceolata | reverse complement strand
AAGAAAAATAGAACTCCATCAACATGAAGAAGTATTGCAGCCTGAAGGTAAAGTATGATTTGTAGAATTTCACCAACCATGGTTAAACCCACACTTTATACATAAGTATTTATATGTTTCAAAACCAACACTTTATTTTGAAAAACTATATAATAACACCAACAGAGCTATACAACATGAACAAGTTAGTTGTCTGGTGGAACACCACTAGTGGAAAAGCCAGACCTGAAAGTATTATGATGTCGATGTTCGAGTACCTTAACAATAGCTTGTTGACCAAGTGGTCTTGGGTGGTCTCCCTTCTTCCTACTTGTTGGGTTTCGAGCCCAACAAATAGCATCCTCTTTTGGTTGATTTTTGAAGAAGAAAATCTTTTCAAATTCATCTTCAACTTTTATCTCAAATATATAAATCATATAAAACAGTTTTATTCCACACAAAATAAAATTGCAACCCTTTGAAATTCAAATAATTTACAACTTTAATCTTTTCCTTAAAACTCTTTCGATTATGATTTATACATAAAACAATTTTAGAGCATCAACAATTGATACACATCAATTTATATAATCACAAGTAGCTCTGATACCACTGTTGGATTTTAATCGAAATTAACAAGGCGAAATAACAAAATTTTAATTTCAAAATCATCCTTAGATCCATATATGCGAATTAATATAAATTAGATTTAAAATACTTACCCGAATATTAGAACGAGCAATATTCGATAAAATCACGTTTGAATCACAATCACCGCAACAAACGATTTACATGACTTCTATATGATATCCACACGAATGGATTGAACATGATTAATTCAACAATTCAGTGCTAGACAATTGTTGAATTCAGTGCTATCTTGACGTCGCCGGTAAATCTTTATCGATTTGTTTGTTAATTTATTTGGGGGTTTTGCCTTCAATAGACTCATACCCATTTCATTCTTTGACCCCCATTTTTTATGTTCTTAAATGTTTGCGTGTATGCAAATATAGATGACAACCCAGTTTTTTTATTTTGTTCTTTTTAGGTGATGATCAAATACCCAGTTGGTTTATTTTACTGAACATGAAGATTCTTTGGCAATTTAATTTCTTTTTCAGCGGCTAATTTGATTTGAAGATGAGAATATTCGTTACGCAGTCAATGTTATTAAGGTCCGCTTAGATTTGGTTGGACCTATATTAGATTACGGGGACCTTTTCAATATTATCTCTATTGTCTCAGCCCTTTGATGAAGTGGGCAGAAAGATGAACTTCTAACTGTTTTTGCCATCCCATTATTTTTCTCTTTACTTTTGGCTGCATAGTTCAATTGGACTTGCTTTAGGAGATTATTTTATTCAATTTTTTGGTGGTGGATGGGTAAAGGAAGTGGATGAGGTGACACAACCATAGTGCTCCTCACCAACTTTAAATAAATAAATAAATAAATAAACAAATAAATAAATAAATATATATATATATATATATATATATATATATATATATATATATATTTCCCAAGAGATTGAAGCTTATTTGTATTGGTGAGTGATTAATTAAGGTCCCATTCATCTCTGTTGATTGTATCATTTTCCATTTTGAACAATAGATCCACTAATAGTTAGATGCATGACAATCATCTATTTTTTTGTTACAGCTTTTTAAATTGCAATTGCAGGCATGGCTTGGTTTAATGGACCATGCTGCGGAGGAAATTGATGCTTCTCAAATTAGATACAATTGTCAAGCACAACATATGTACTTGACATGGAAAGCTGAAAAGGTACTTTTCCCAGCATCCTCCAATACGATCGAGCAGCTCTATCTCGCCAAAATGGAAATGCAAAGGGTCTTTAGATAGAGGAGGAGGAGAGAAAAAAATAATAATTTGGTTCTCATTGTGTTATTATTGTAACAATAAAATGACAATAAATTTCATTTATTTGAGTATTGAATATGTAACCTTTAATAAGCAATCATTCAAATTTTACTTACAAACTTATGTAACCGAATTATTCATTTACTTTTTATTTGAATAATGATAATAATAAATTGAACATAATCATTACTTTCTGAATTGACCGACCTTTAAACTTCATTTACCGATTTGTAAGTTATTTTACAATTAAATTTATTATTAAATAACATTAAAATACCATTTCATGTTTCAATTAATAGATTTATATTATATAATATATCTTATAAAATAAATATATATCATATTTAATAAATTTAATAAGAAAAAAAAGTAAAAACTACCCGTGCAGAGCACGGGTTATACACTAGTCTTCTTGATGAAACTATCTGATTTTGTAAGTTTTGAAATAAACAATTAAATTCAAAACATCAGTTATAAAAGCAAAGCAAAGCAAAGCAAAGCAAAGCAAAATGTCAACGACAACTTGTTGACCAAGTGGTCTTGGGTGGTCTCCCTTCTTCCTAGTTGTTGGGTTTTGCAAGTAGCATCCTCTTTTGGTCGATTTTTGAAAAAGAAAATCTTTTCAAATTCATCTTCTACTTTTATCTTAAATATATAAATCATATAAAACAATTTTATTCCACATAAAATAAAATTACAACCCTTTGAAATTCAAACAATTTACAACATTAATCTTTTCCTTAAAACTTTTTCGATTATGGTTTATACATAAAATAATTTTATAGTATCAACAATTGATACAAATCAATTTATATAATCGCAAGTAGTCTGATACCACTGTTGGATTTTAATCAAAATTAATAAGGTGGAATAACAAAATTTTAATTTCAAAATTATCCCAAAATCCATGCGAGTTAATATAAATTAGATTTATAATAGTTACCCGAATATTGGAATGAGCAATCTTCGATAAAATCACGTTTGAATCACAATCACTGCAACAAACGATTTGCACGGCTTTTATATGGTATCCAAACGAATGGATTGAACATGATTAATCCAACAATTCAGTGCTAGACAATTGTTGAATCAAAGTAAGAAATTTTTCGTCTAACGAAGAACTAATCACTAATTTTTCTCCCTACGAATTTAGTGTTTCACCAAACCCTAAATTCTTTTTGACTGTCTAACACTCATTCTTTTTCATCAAGTCTTAGTCTAAGTAGGACTATATTGTGATCTCTATTTTATTTTAGGGCAAATTTCAAGTGGGTACAATTTTAGAAATATATTTTTATCTAGGTCCATTAATTTTTTAGACATTTCATATAACTACAAATTGGTTACCAAATGATAAAAATGTCATTAATGAAAACAAAAAAAAAAAAAATGCTGATGTCTACAGTTTTTTCAAGACAAAAAAATCCAATAATATTGATGCCAAGGACATGCATCAGAACCAAGCATCAGATTGCTGATGTCAAACCCAAGCATCATGTTGCTACCAAATCCAGGCATCAGGTTGCTGCTAAATCCAGACATTAGGTTGATGATGTCAAACCCAGACATCAGGTGTCTGCCAAATCCAGACATCAGGTTACTGCAAATCTAGGCATCAGCTTAACTGGAATAAACGGTGTCTGTTAACATGGTTCTCATCGAAAATCAAGCAACTAAATGGAGAAATGCTTTAAATTAACAAAACTCACTTCGCGAACGAACACCAACCGATTCAAAAGTGCAGAAGCTAAATCAATTTTTAATTCGAGCACAACCATTAACTGGGCTTGCCAAAAATCAAGCAACTAAAATGGAGAAATGCTTTAAATGAAAAAAAAAATCCCACTTCATGAAAAAAAAACTCCAACCAATTCAAATGTGCAAAAACGGAATGAATCAAACAAATAACTGGGATTTTGGGTTTTCAGCAATTATAAGAAAGTTGAGCAAAAAATCCAAATGGGAAATCTCTAAATTGACAAAAGTTACTTTAGGAATAAAGATCCTTTTTTCTGATTCTCATGCGCTATGAATTATGATGGATCTCTCCTGCAAAAGAGAGGTCAACTTCGGATCAAGAAAAATGTGAGTTCCTCTCTGTCAAGATGCCGCACAACATACCAGACAAAGCACAGTACCACGAGATCTGAGCATCCTTGCACCCATCAAAATCCTTCGAGTCAAACAATGACATAGTCAAGTACAAGCAACGCCGTTTGGTAAGACGTTTCCCTTGTCAAAGTCGTCACTAGTGCTAGCCATGATTGCAAACGTTCTTATGGATGGAAACGATTTGAAGGAACAATTGACGAGAAAGAAACGGTAAGTGGTTTTGAGGGAGAAAGAGGATGATCAAGTTAGGAGTTGCTAAGAAGCACCGATCAGACATCACATTTCCTTTTTCTACTCTAGAGAGAGAGAGAGAGAGAGAGAAAGAGAGAGAGACGAGAGTGATAGTGAAGTGAAGGAAAGGCTACTAGCTTGACGCTTTCGTGAACTCATTTGTCGAAGACGATTTCAATAACCTTTCCCAACCCGCTAAAATCACAAAATCACAAAAAAAAATAAAAAAAATGGCAGTGACGTACTTTCACCCTAAAATTATATCTAAAAGATATGTCTAAAAATAGTTGGATTCATTTGAAAACATGTTTCAAAAGATGTACCGACTTGTAATTTGTTCTTTATTTTACCTTGAGCTCATTAATCTGATTAATGACTCAAATAAATTGCAATCCAACTTATTCTAAGTGTGTGACCTAATAGGTTCCTAAATTGCGTTGCCAATAATTAATCATTATATCAAATATATAATTAATTATAAACAATGAGCGACATCTAGCAATACATCATTGCTACCCAAGTAATATGAATTATCAGTGATTACAAATATCTGATTGCGACAAAAATAGCTTTTTTCCCTTTATCCAAATATTATATTAAACACAAGGCATGGAGCGTGTCATCCTTGTTATAGTTCAATCTTTATTTCTTGATCTCTAAGTAGACTTATATAATAAACAAATAAACTCAATATCTCATATTAATTTATTTGCGCACGACCATACATTTACTTAAGTCTCACTCATCAAGGGGCCCATAAATATTATACTCCTGTTATGTAGGAGGGACAAATTCTATCTACATCCTTCATATCCCTCAGCATGATTCGTGACATATCCAACATCTTACTTTATAATCACCTTGTTACAGAATGACGTTTATCGGTATCAAAATATACAACTCATCTAGGGTATATAACGACTTCAAATCGAAAGACAACGAACACGTTTGTCAGTATGAGAATCACTTATGACATTCACGTAATGATCCACGTAGCATTCTCACGCGGGTCACTATAGTACGTTGTTACACCTAACACGTACCCATGTGTAGACTGATATCAACTATATGAGTCTCAACACATACTAGTTTACGTGTATTATTATTGCCTTTATTAATAATTAATAATACTCGATCATATATATTTAAGAATAACATATTTATTCTAAGGGCTTTATGATGCATTAGTATGAATAAACAAATAATACATAATAAATAAATACCTCAATAAATAATAATAAATAAAAAAATAAATTTATCTCTAGGATATAAACCAAGGTGATGCTACTGATGCAACAATATGAAAATTAAGCTAGCACATTAGTACAACTACAAGCGTGTTTGAGTGATTTTCCACGTTTATTGCATCTTTTATGAATTTTCGTGCCTAACTAGGTAAAATGCCAAACAATAATTCATTTTATATCCCAAAATAGTCAAATGCTCTGGGAGAATAAAAAGACTCATCAAACACCTATTATGTCCAATGAGACACTAGAGATTACACCCAAAAGGCCACATCCAATGGATCCTCAACGCTAATGAATCAACTTCCATGGCGCACGGGAGAGATTTTAAAGTCGTAAAAAAGAGCTTCAAAATGATTAGTGCTCGTTTGTTGCAGCTTATTTGGAGTGACTTTTGGCTTTTGGTTTTTGAAAAGTCATATTTAGAGTGTTTGTTTCAAATTTTATGAAAAGCCAATAAATGTGTGACAACACCTTTTATGCATGGAAAAGCCAAAGCCAAAAAACCAAAATTTTGAACTTTTTTGGTTTTTTTTTTAAGATGAAGACAACTATTTATTAATAAAAATTTGATTATCCTCATTTCATCCTTTTATGAAATATACATAAAAATATGAATACTTATTTTAAAGTTTTTTTTTTTAACAAAAAATATAACAACTCATAAAACACTTTTCAACATCTGTAATAATCGCCTATCATGTCAATCATAAAGTCATTCAGCCATCGAACTTAAGTTTATCACCATAAGTCATAAGCCATCGCCCACAACAAACGAGCCCTAAATCATGTGTTAGTCTTAAACATGAACTTTAAGGTACACGTCAAATGACGAAGTAGGCTAATTAGATCGAGCCTGCTGATGGTTTACTACATGTTCTACTAGCTTTCTGTCGTGTGCCTGTTGAGGATTTTTAGCTATGAAAAAGAGATATGGTAGTTCAATAGTCGTTGCCTCATAATCTGGTTCTTGGAAAGTGTAATAGAAAGGAAAAGGAAGAAGAAAATAAGACATCGTCTTCACATTTGCAGCGAATATGCCGATTACCCAAAAGTACCATCACTGCCAAGATTACACCCAACCCACCACCACAGCAACACCTCACCAAAGGCATATTGTAGAATGATGGTTCAAAGATCACAAAGAATAACATGGAAATATCAGGTCTCAATGTGAAAAGTAAAAGATTTTTCCGATTCATTAAATACAAAAATGTAATAGACCTGTTGGGTTGAGAGATTTTTCAGTAGGGTAAAGACGGTGGAGGGGGAAGAAGCAAGCTTATGACGGAGGAGAAATAAAAAGGCAAAGGGCATGGACGTTTGGTTCATTATAATTTTGCAATGCGATGTAAAATTTGATTAGCTAATTAAAATTGATGCATTGCGGTGCAAATTTTGATGTAGCGCAATACAAAATTGGATTAATTAAGTTATTAAAATTGGTACATCGCGATGTAAAAATTAGTGAAACGCAGTACAAAATTAGATTGCGGTGCAAAAATTGATGCAACGCGATGCATTTAAGTGAATGATCCGTAGTACGCCTCAGACTCATTAAAGGTGTCGTAGTCTATTCGCCTCCACAAATGAATTTTTTCGATTAATTTTTTTTTTTTGTAACGATTGAAAACCTATTAAAGTGAACCGCCCGAATTTACCTCACAATGTTTCCCAAATTCTAGTATCAAACAATAGGGACACAATCAGGCCGATCCCTTTTGGTTAATATTTAGGGAAAGATTCAGACCGATCCACTTTTTTAAGTTTTTAATCGTTAAATTACACCTTTTTAAAAAAATAACTGGAAAAGTCACTTTTGATCGCGAAAAAACTACAATACCCTTAATGAGCAAGAGGCGCACTACGTCAAATTTATCTATCATGGTGAAAAAACAGTTCTTTCATCAATTAAACCCACATAATTTTGCACTGCGATTCCCTTTTTTTTTTTTGTATATATTGCGGTGCAAAAAAAGTTCCTTCATCAATTAAGCCCACATAATTTTGCACCGCGATTCCCTTTTTGATATATCGCATTGAACATATTTCTATACCACGGTGCATATGTTTTTTTTTAAATTAGAATATCAAGAGCCAGCATTTACACTATTGAACTGCGGTGCAAAAATTAATGAACTATAATTGATGAATCGCGATACAAAAATAGACTAGCAATTACACTATTGAATCGCGGTGCAAAAATTAATGCACTAAAATTGATGAATCGTGGTACAAAAATAGACTAGCAGTTACACTATTGAACCGCGGTGCAAAATTAATTCAATAAAAATTAATGAATCGCTATTCAAAAATAGACTAGCAGTTGCACTATTGAACCGCGTGCAAAAAATAATGCGATAAAATTAATGAATCGCGGTGTAAAAAAATTTACCTCCATAGCGCGTCTACGGTTTATTAAATGTATCGTAATCATTTTACCACCAAAAGTGACTTTTTTTAGTTGAAAATAAAATGGCGTACTTTAGCGATTAAAAGTTTTTAAAAATGGACTAGCCCGCAATTTTTTCTAATATTTAATCTAAAAAGTCCACCATATTTTAATTTAATCGGTAATTTACGCTGTTGAAGGCAAAATGATGATTATGCCATTAATGAAAGGCAAAAATATGATGTTGCTTCAGAATTCCAATTTGTGCAAAGAAAAAGCCAAAAAAAAATCCCAAAATCAAATAACTACCCGTGCTTGTTCTTCTTTTTTTGAATCAGTCTGTAGACTCGTCTGGTGGGTTCGATTTTGGACCCTTTTTAGATCTTCTTGGCACGGTGCTACCTCTTATTTCACAAGAAAAACTGTGGGATTAAACCAGGATATATCCCTAGGAATGTTTGAGGAGATTTCTTTCTTTTAGAAGCTGGACGTATGCCACAACACTGGTTAAGAGTCGCAATTAGGTATGAGCAGTCATACTGTGGTCAAATCCTTCTTCCTCCAAAAAGCCGCAGCTCAAAAATCGTCCAGCTTTGTTAAAATACACACCAACTTGTGATTAACCCACGGTTGGATAGTAACCCTCTTAACCGTAGAATGAAGCTGCTCCGGGATGTGAGGGAGAAAACCTCCTCTGAAGGACTTGAGGTCCTTTATGGGATTAGTTTCTTGCATCGAAAAACTCTGATGCATCGAAAATTCTGATCCTCCCATTGAAAACTCTGATGATTGCATCGAAAACAGAGCAGCGAGGTCTCTACATATCCATCTGAATAGGCAGTGAATTGTCTTCAGTAAGGAGTTCTTGAATGGTGAACCGATTCTTACAAGGGTCTTTGCTTGAGCTTGTGAACTAGTAATAATCACCTAACCTTGTCCCTCAATCGCCGAGGAAAAGACAAGACGATGGTTGCGACTAAGGAGAAGCATATCGGGGTTCGCATTATCCAAATTTAAGGATACTGCTTTAAGGAGCACTTTCTCTCATCCGCCTTCTATCTATGTCCATGTGGTCTCAGACAAGAGCAATCGAAAAACAGCCCTATACTTTAGTCCTTTAGAAATGAGATTCTGTTTCCAGCCCACTTTGAAGAGAAGATGGAGTTCAGAATTGATCTCGGCAGAATGGCTCAAAAATCAATACTTTTTTCATCTTTCTCGATTTCTTCCAAATAGGCTATGCAATTTTGGTGAAGGAACGACCGTAGGAGGGAGAGGGGCAACTAAGGAAAAATTTAACAAATGTGGACTTTTGGACTTGAAAAAAAAATGTGAAATTCGGGCAGGTCTACTTTCTCAAATTTATAACCCCTCCAGTACCTTGTTCTTTTTTCAACCGCAAAAGACCGTTTTTTAAATAAATGTTCTTATAATACTCAAATTCAGAGAACGAGGTATTTTTTTTCTTTTTCTCCTTCATTCACCCAAAAACGCAAAAAATGTATGAAGTGGATAGAGAGTGGGGAGATGAGTAGCGAGGAAGAACGATAGTTACTACATATTGTTTCTTCATTATCCGAATTTTTCACTCTTTTACTAATTCATATATACGGCTATTGTTGTTTTTTTTTTTCTTCTTCTTCTTTCATTATTTGTATTTGTGTAATCCAAAATATATTTAGTAACATAAATCTTTTTTTGTGTTTTGTATTGACTTGTAAACTGTTTGATAAAATGTCTGAATAATTTTGTTTTCGTTGTTTGACACCTTTTTTAATCTGGATGTATCAATTTTAAATCACAATGCATTATTTGTGAATCGAGATGCATCGATTTGGATTTGGGATGTATAAAAGAGGCATATAAATTTGAATTAATTATTTGTTGATTGTGTTGTGAAAAGAAAGTAGATGAATGTATGTTTTCCTAACGTTTTTTACATCGCGATACAAAATTTGACTAACTAAATACTATTGAATTAGGTCATTAAAATCAATTTTTTGCACCGTGATGCAAAATTGGACTAGGTAAATAAAATAAAATAAAGTAATTAAAATTGATGCATCACGATTCCAAAATTGAAAGGTAATTAAAATTGATTCCATTTAAATCGATGCATCACGATGCAAAAATTTATGCATCGCGATGCATTTTCGTTACACGCCTCAAGCTCATTAAGTGTATCGTCGTCTTTTTACCCACTAAAGTCTCTTTTTCCGGTTGAAAAAAAAAAAGAGATAGGAAGGGTTATAAACTTTGGAAAGTGGATCAACTCATAATTATTCCAAAAAAAAAAAAAAGAATAATTGCGGGTCGTTTGAAAAAATTATAACCTCTCAAATCCACTTTTTTTATCCAACCAGTAAAATGTTTTTTCATAAATTTGTTCCAAAAATACCATTTTTCCTTATCATTCTTTCCCTCACACGAATTCAAATTAACTTCTGCACTTTCTTTCTCTTTATTATGCTCTCTCTCTCTCTCTCTCTCTCTCTCTCTCTCTCTTTCTCTCTCTCTCTCTTTCTTCTACACTTTCTCTCTCCTCAAAATTTATTCTTTCAAATTTAAAGAATAAATTTTGGGATGAATTAATCCTTTTTCACTCATGAGATATGTCTCTCTTAAAATTTTTGTGTAAACACATACACATTTGACTACCATTATCTATGTGTATATATGACTAAGCATTGACTTTTTAGTTTTGCTTGTTTCTAGAGCTATTGCCATTATGGGTAGAAAAGGAGATTCAAGGTACCCATTTCCAGTTCTAGAAGGTTGAAGATCATTATGTAGAGAGCCCTTCTCTTCTTTCAGTGCACCGAGTTCTTCAGAAACCATTACAAGCTTATTCAACCGATTTTGTATCTCAGATTTATGAAGATCTTTTTCTATGCATCATACCTTTCTTGCGATGCCCGTATTTTCTGCATCGTAGGCTCTGATGCTTACGTTGGATGATGCTTAAAGCTCTTTCTTCCGCCTTAGCCCTTCCTTGTTCTGACTCTTTTTTTATCATCTTCCTTAACTAGAGATCATTCCTTCGTTTTGATCTATCGCGGCAAGGCCTTTGATTTTTCCATTTTCAGAAATGTTTCATAACTGCCCCAGGATTTTGCCTTCAGTATTCCTCAGCTCAATCCTTTCAACAAGGAAGAACAATACTAGCCAGTCAACTGTAAGCCCAATAGCCGCAACAACAGAAACAACGAGACATGCCATACTCAGTATCTGAAACCTGATCCATCGGTTTGTCCATCTTATGTGTGTGTGTGTGCGTGTGTGTGTGTGTGTGTGAAGAGACCGACACATACATCCTTTCGATGTGAAACTCCATAATAAATGTTTCTTTGAATTCATCTGTCACCTTCTCTTCTTTTAGTCACCCATCTCTTCTTTGTTCTCTTATTTTAAACCAATTTCGATAAGAATTCAATTTAAGCTTTGCGATGCCCAACTTTTCTATTGTGAGGCCCAGCTTTTCTATTGTGATGCCTTACCTTTCTATTTCGATGCCTAATTTTAGGCAGGGGTTTTGTGTGCGCCTTTTTTTCATTAAGGTTTTTTTAAATCATTTTTCCCCCCGAAACGTACTTTATCGATTAAATAATATTATGTTAGGCTGGAGTGGTTAATATTTAACCAAAAGATATTGGCCCAGCTATCACCCAAAAAAGATGGTACTTAACTGGTTAAATATTTGAAAAAGTGAACCGACCTGTAATTATCATCAAACAATACACAACACTTGGTCCCTGAGGCCCATTTGGTTTCTTGAATCCAACCCATTTATGTCAACTGCCCAACGCATTCATTCCTTATTTGGCTAGTCTTAAATGGCTAGTTCTTGTTCTCGAAATTGTGTTTCGTTTCTCTTGTAAATTTCTTCTAATGTTACTACTATTTTGGGCAAAATTTGACCTGCTCCCCTATAGTGAAATCATAACTGAAAAGTTCATGATATTTATTTTCAACTATTAAAGTATACTTTTGGGGATAAAATGATGAAGATACCCTTAATGAACAACAAATGCGCTAAAAGCCCATGCCCAAAATTGAGCATCGCAGAGCAAAAGTCATGCGTCGCAACGTACAACTAAAGTCCCACCAAAATTGGGCATCGCAATCAAAAAGTCGTGTGTCGCAATAGATTGAAGTCCCATCAAAATTGGGCATGCAATGAAAAAGACAGGCATTGCAATGCACATGAAGTCTGAAAGCGAAGTTTAAGGGTGTTAGTTGTTAGTTTTAAAATCGAAACACTAGTAGAAATAAATACATGACATAACTTTTAATCCCGAATGAACCACGAGACCCACTTCATATCAAATCTAAGTTCTCAACGAGATCTACAACATTTTTATGGTTTACTCGGTCACGTCTTCGTTTTAAGGCCAAAAAAGTTGTTTAAGCACTATTTTGGGTTTCAAAAGTTTTTCCGATGCCCAATTCTTACATTTCCATACCCAAAATTGATTCGAGACTTTTGCATTTTGATACCCAAATTTTTACATATTTCAATTGTGTATTGTGATGCCCAATTTTTGCATTGCAATGCCCAAATTTGAGCTCGAATTTTTGCATTCTGATGCCCAAAAATATGATAGATTTCAATTGTTCATTGTGATGCCCAAATTTGGGCAGGAGCTTTGTCCTCCACACGTCTTTTCTTCATTAAGGTTATTTTCGTTATTTCCTCCCTAAAAGTGTACTTTAGCGATTTAAAACAAATATAGGGGACCTATGCGGTTATAATTCCATAAAAGGGGACCGGGCCGCAATTAATCCTACTATTTTCTAGGGAGAAATTCGGGCCAGTCCCCTATGATGAAATGTTAATCGAACATGTTCAGGATATTTTTTTTCAACCCCTAAAAGTACACTCTTTGGGAGATGACACAACAAACGCGAGCACAAAGCCCATGTCCAAAATTGGGCATCGTAAAGCAAAAGTTGTTCGTTGCAATGGACAATTGAAGTCCCACTAAAATTGGGCATCGCAATGAAAAAGTTCAACATCACAATGGATTGGAGTCCCCCCAAAATTGGGCATTGCAATGCACATGAAGTATGAAAACGAAGTTTAAGGGTGTTAATTATCAATTTTGAAACTGATGCACTAGTAGAAATCCATAGGTTGAGGGCTCTTTTATCGGCATGACATAACTTTTGATATCGGATAAACCACGAGACCTACCACATATCAAATTGAATCTCTTGATGAGTTCTACAATACTCGTCGGGGGAACCCTATGATGTCTTCGTTTTAAGGAAAAAAACGTTGTTTAAGAAATGTTTTGGGCTTAAGTTTTTGTGATGCCCAATTTTTGTTTCGAAATCATTACGATGCCCAAATTTGAGTTAAGATTTTTGCATTGTGATGCCCAAATTTTGATATACTTCAAATGTTCATTGAGATGCCCAAAATTTGGATAGACTTCAATTGTACATTGCAATGCCCAAATTTAGGCAGGGGAGTTGTCCTCCACGTGCATTTTTTCATTAAAGGGTATTTTTGTCATTTCCCCTCTCAAAAGTGTACTTTAGCGATTTAAATCAAATATAGGGGACCTAGGATGTTATAATTCTACAAAAGAGGACCGATCCCCAATTATTATATTTTCTATCCTTTATCCAAAAAAACAAGGGTAAATTTTTAGTCGGTCCATTTTTCAAAGTTTCTAACCCCTCCAGTACTCATTTTTTTTTCAACTACAAAATGCTATTTTTTGAAATATTGTTCCAAAAATGTAATCACCGCCTTCAACAGCTTCAACAAATACATTGGATTCAAAAATAACCATTGTTGGGCAATGAAACGGGGTTTGTGGATCTGTGTTGGGTCAAAAGATTTTTCACTAGGACAAAGGCGGAGGAGGAGGAGGAGAAAAAAGGCTTATGGTAAGAAGATGGAAAAAGAAGGTGGGCGACAAGGTCTGGTTCATTATGATTTTATATCACGGTACAAAATTAGATTATATAATGTTTTATGTATCACGGTGCTAAAACTAATTCATTGTGGTATAAAATTGGATTAGATAAATAAAACTTATGTATCACGATGTAAAAATTGATATATCGCGGTGTAATTAGACTTTGAAATTAAACTAATGCATCGCGATTCAATAGTCAATGCATTACGATGTATTTCCATAGTGCGTCCTCTGCTCATTAAGGATGTTATAGTTTTTTTGTCCTCAAAAGTATCTCTTTCGATTTGAAAAAAAAAAGGACTGAAATGATTAAAAACTTTAGAAAGTGAGCCGACCATAATTATTCAAAAAAACAAAAAAAGAGGAAAGAACCGGAGACTTCTTATTTTGATATTTCACTTTTGTTGGATGTAGCCCTCGTTAGAAAAAGACTGATGTAATAATTTTCACCCATTCAATTAAGGTCTTATCAATAACCAAAAACAAAAGAAAATAATCAATAAATGCCATAAATGATTGAATTTAGATTGAGATAAGTACGCCCAAGTAGGTGCCAATCGAGAAATCATCACATCATTGAATTAAACTCTTTTATGTTCCAATTGGTTAACTAAAGTCTATGAAATAGATTGATTTTTATGATGCGTATGGATTATTGTGACACATTTGTCCCAATTAACTTGTTCTCTTCTACTTTAACATAAGTGCCCTTGGCGAATTAAGGTGATCCGACAAGAACCATCAAGAAGAATATTGGGCAAATAGTTTACGATCATTTTACTTAAAAGTTTACTTTCCAAAAATAAGCATACTATCTCCTCGTTTTTTTATCTTTATCCTTCATATATGGTATAAGTATATTAGATATATTTAAATATTTTTGTAATTATGATTAATTTTAATGATACTTAAATATCACTTAATTTTAGACTTTTCAAACAAATAGTTCATCTGTTTTACGAAAGAGCTATGATATTACAAGCTAGAGCTTGTAGTATTATTACAAGCTTTAGTATTAGTGCCGTTAAATCAAATCTCCTAAGATATTTACACCGTTAGATTAAATATGTTCTTTTTTAAGTAATGATATGAACATTCCAAATCATCATCAACTTAATCATCTAACGGCTCAAACACTAAAGCTCATAATTATATCACAAGCTCTAGCTCGTAATATCATTTGTCTTTACGAAAATAGCAAAGACACGAGTTTGAAATGTAAAACTTATAATGCTAAAGTTGAATATCAAAGCTTACATGTCAAGTACTCAAGCCTATTTAGGAACTTTAAGAGAAATATATATATATATATATATATATATATATAATGGCAAAGATTGATTTCTTCATCCAAAATCTTACTTTTGAATTTTTGACTTTTGAGTTACCATTTCATTATGTCTCTCTTCTATCTTCTCCAATTGTATTTCTCTTTCTCTCTCCCGTCTACTCATTATGTTCTCTCTCATCACCACAATCTCTTTTCTTTTAATTATGTTTAAATATTTTTCTTTCTTTAAACATAAAAAATAGTAACTAAAACAAAAATAATAGTTCCGGAGTCAAGAAAACAAAAATATAAGAGGTTAGTAAAATAAAAATAATTTATGGAACAAGCTACTATAAAAATAAAAGTTAGAGAATCAAAAAAACAAAAATAATTTAATGTGGAGGTTAGTAAAATAAAATAATTTACGGAACAAACATTTAAAACAAATTCATAAAAATATAAATGTAAAACAAAAATACGTTAGTACAATAAAAATATTTGATAGAACACAAATTCTTAAAATAGCTATCTAAAAACAAAAATAATTTAAACTAAGGTTATTAAAATAAAATAAATTATGGAACAAAAGTTTAAAACAAATTCTTAAAATAGCTATCTAAAACAAAAATACATTAGTTAAATATAAATATTTGATGAAACAAAAAAATAGTTACGGAGTTAATAAAACAAAAATAATTTAAACTGAGGTTAGTAAAATTATAAAAATAATTTATGGAACAAAAGTTTAAAATAGTTATGTAAAACAAAAATACATTCGTAAAATAAAAATATTTGATAGAAAAAAAAAATAGTTACAAAGTCAGTAAAACAAAACAATTTAAACTGAGGTTAGCAAAGTAATAATAAAAATTACGGAACAAAAATTTTCAGTAAAACTAATTCTTAAAAATAAAACAAAAATAATAGTTATGAAGTCAATAAAACAAAAAAAATAATGGAAGTTATTAAAATCAAAATACTTTACAAAACATAAATAATAGTTGACGGTAAAAATAATTTCGTTATTTTGATTTTAGTTTATTTTCTTCTCATAAATTTCTTTATTCAAAAAATACAAATATAATTTAATAAAAGTAATCATTCAAAAGGAATAAATTATTTGAATTCGGATTCTATTTGTAAGGCGGAAAAAAATCAAGTTTGTTCGAAAACATTCATTTTACAAATTTTTTGAATAGTATAAAGTGTTCGAGGTTGTTAGGCCATAAATTGACACTTAAAATTAGTGTTCCAGTAATGTTATTGAGAAACATTAACCATGCTGCGGGGTTGTGCAATGAAACAAGACTAATTATTATAAATCTTAGAGATCACATTGTTGAAAGTTGAAACAAAATTTTTGAAACGAAGCAATGTTTGAAAAATGTTTTTATCTCAAGATTGTCATTAACTTTATTTGATGTAAGTAGGGTCGACCTAGCTACAAGACATGTGAGACCATGACCTTGGTCCCCCAAACAATACCCAATTTTTCTGGCTCCAAATTTGAAAATTACCTTTCGTATTATTAAATAATAATAATAATAAGCCCTAAACTACCTATCCATTGGGAATGCCTTTTTTCTTCAATTTTTCTTAATTGCTTTAATTATTAAAGTATGTTATGTGAACTTTTTTTTTTCTCACATTTAACCTAGTAATTTTGTCATTTTGGAATTTGAAAATTTGGATTCTATGATTTATCATATAGTTGATATATCATAGATATATATCGTGTATCGAAATTTTAATTTTGTGATACATATTGGGAAAAGCTATGTGTATCGTAGGTACGCTATGTATATAAAAATACATAATTTTTAAAGATATTCTATCTGAAATTTTTAAATCGATATTAAGAAGAACAACTATATTTAAGTATAATTGTGTTGAGTTAATTTTTGACAAATTTATAATAATTAGAACCATTATATATGTAAATTAAGACTCAAAACTTGTATTTTTACAGACTTAGACCCAAATAATGGATTTTTTAAAGTATAATAATTTTTATATCTGTGCAAGTCTAATTATAAAACAACAATATATACTATATACTAAAATAGAGAAAATATACTTGGTAACTAAGAAAATTGTTTGTTTGTTTTTCGAGTGACAATTTTCATTACTGATATCATATGTGATGATAATTAACAAGTGTTAAAACCAATAATTGCATGTATGTCTATTTTTTAAAAAATAAAACAATATTTAGCAATGGATAAGTTATATGTCGTAGTTTAAGAGTAACAAATTATTTTGGTTTGAAGATATTGATATGCGGTGAAGATGAAAAACAAACTAATAAGACAACAAATGTTGTGTATGAGAAATATTTTTAGAATCTATAATGATTAGTGATATTTTTTTGTATAATTATTAATAAACCAATTCTCTTTATTTTATTTATATACGATTTAGTTGACGTACATTTTACACACATATTAAAAAAATTAGTTAGTCTTCATAGTTTAGGAATCCCAAAAAGTGAGGTCGAAAGATCTACCTTTAATAAAAACGGAACGATTAGATACTTATAATAAAAAAAAATAAAAAAAATAAAAAAACTCTTATAATAGAAAAAAGAGTTATTTGTAATGTCTATCATATTAATATATCTTTATAAGAAACAAAAACCTAATCAATTGAGTTTCTTCCTTCAAAATAGAACGAAATTATTCCTCTTCTCTACTTTATAATCTTTTTTTATGGATTAAAAACATAGAATCAAAACAAGAATAGGATAATAACTTGTATCAAGGCTCCATTTGTTTCACAAAAAATGACTTTTCGTGAAACAAACGGAGCCTAAGGCTCAATAGTTTAGGATTTACAATTTATAAATTGTTTTATTCATTGTTTATGATAAATTAGGTAAAAAAATAGTGGCCATTAGTTTGTTTATTTATGATAAATTCTAGGATTTACAATATATGATAAAAAAATTACTAGAATTTACTGTTTATAATGTTTTTCTAGGGTTTATAGTTTATAATAATTAGATGATTTACTATTTCACTCAAATTCTAGGATTTACGATTAGCCTTGCATGCTTGAGTTGGTAAAAGTTAACTATCGGTTCGGATTAATTTTTATCAAACACAACTACTGGTTAGGATTAAAAGCGTGCAAATTAGGGTTGTGAATTAAGGTGTGAATTACATTATGGTTTATTTATGGTTGTGAATTAGGGTTGTGAATTATGGTGTGAATTATGGTTTATTTATGTGTGAATTACGGTGTTAATTATCGTTTATCTTAAGGTTTATTTTCTCTCTACACTTAAGAAATTGGAGACTTCACCTGAGGCTACTGTTTCTCTCTCTCTCTCTCTCTTCGATTTTAATGGGTCAATACCCTTCCCATAACACTCCAGTCCCTCCCCTTTACCACCCGACAAAACCTCTGACCTCTGCGCTGCCATTCACCTCCTCTTCCATTTTGAAAAACTCGATTTTAATGAGCAACCGTGAGAAATAAAGGAAATATTGAGGATTAGATTGGGGGCCAAGGCTATGGCTGCTGCTTGAAGGAAAGGGGACGGCTTGGAGACGGTGTTGTGCGTGGTGCTAACGAACAATCCATACAAGAATTTTCAAAGTTGCTATAAATCCCATATTCATGTTTCCTGCAAAAGCAAGTACGATACATCTCAAGGCTTTCCTACCAAAGAAGAAAAAAAGAATATATTTGAATCATGGTTCCTTGCCTCTGCAAGAACATGACCATGCCTAAGGCCAAATTGATTTGTGTTTTCAAGATTTCTTTCGTAATGTCGATTAGTACAAAATTACCCATCAAGTATCATTTTTATTTCAATTAAAAAGGAGCTATTATTTTCTTCTTGATGAGCTCGGTCCAAATCCTGGTCACGAGCTGGGCATATGTGCCCTCACGTGATAAGCACATGAAAGTGAGCATTCTACACATCTCCCGAGCAGGAATCTTTCTACCGATCTGACCAAGCAGGGAGCAAGGCTGCTCGAATTAACCAGATATTCATCTCAAGCCTAACTGGTAGATGATTCTCGAGCCCGAAATTTAAGCCATGACTCTGTCAGTTACGCGGTCAACCCGCATTTATGGTCATAATGGCCTATGGTTTCTCCATAATAATGACTCAGCCTGGATTTCACTCCCAGAAAGTCTATATATACTTCACAAAACTTCATTTCAAAGGTACGCTCACTTTTACACACCGAAACTCTGTCATTTTGCTTTCCACAAGTTAAAGACTTACTCTCACGCCTGAGGGGTTTTGCGAGGCCCTGCCTTGCATTCCTTCTAAAGTTTTCTTCTTTTGACATGGTTTTCACAAGATCATACCTTTACATAAGCCCAGATATCCTAAACACCGCAAGGAACGGCCCAAGACCAAATTGTGAACCATCAGTTTGGTTCCATTGCCGGAAAACGAAAATCTTCAATTCATTTAATTGAAAACTTTATTAGCATGGCTAAGAACGATAAGGGACATGTTGGAGTAAGTGAAAATGTTGGTGGGGATGTGTCTGTGTACCAAGGAGATTTTCCACTGTGAGTGCCCTGATTTATCACCGATCCCCCCCCCACCGAGAAAGCTGGTGGTTTCAAAATAAACCTTTAGGCGTATGGAATACGTCCGGCCTCATTATGGACTCAAAATAAATAACAGAGTCGTCATCTTTATTTTAAGGAGAAATAAAGAAAAACCAAATGTAACCAGATTTGTAAAGGTTTTGGAGGCTAAGTTATGAGATGGGAAGGTGTTAGGCACCCAATTCACCCTTTCGGTCTCAAAATAGTTTTTTTTTGCTAAAATATGCTTCTATTATATTTATTTAACAGATGAAATAAAGCATTTAAATAAAATATATCTGTACATATATTATTACAACACTTGCTACAGCCTCCTTTCGAGAGTTACAAATACATTTATAAATATTTAGCCATAATAATGGCTCTTTTTAGTGCTATTTTCTGTAGAACCTTGGGCAGCATGACTGCTTATGTTACTTACATTTTGTTGCTCTAAATAGTACTTTTTATATAATAAAACTTTTTTTAAAGGGCTTACCTCTTGAAGCGTGGGGGTGCGCTTCTACGTCCTTCGAGGGAGAGGAGTCTTTTTCTTGCTTTTCTTTGTTTTGTTGCGGAGATTCAAGCGAGTGGCCCGCTTTGAAGATTGCTTTTCGGCCTCAGGATCCGGGCGGAGAAATTTCTTGTTTTCTTGCTATTGTTTGTTTGATGCTGGCGAAAATTGGGCAGAGCAACTGCTTGTCTTTTTACTGATTTGTTATCTGGATTCGGGCAGAGCAACTACTTGCTTTGGGATTTTTGGACCGGAGGAATAAGGTGGAATCTTAGCAGGGTAGTTAGGTTTCACTTTGACCGGTTGGTTTTATGCTTGGGGGAGATTTGGTGGAGCTTCGGGGCTGGAGAGGAATTCTCACAACGCTCTGGAGAACTCACTGTATAATGAACTACTAACGGTGTATGTTTTTCACTGCATGAATTCCTGAAGCCAGACACCTCTATTTATAGGTGAGAGTGAGGCTTCCTTTGCGATTAAGATTTATCATTCTGTGCTTCATCGGCTTGTATCGCGCGCTGAGAGAATTGCACCGAAGGCAACCGATACAAGCGATAACGTAGCACCATTTGGCGCACATGGAGGAGGCCTTGGCGCTTGCCAGGTCCACGGGCGGCGCCTGGGCTGTTTTGATCTTTTTTTTGGCACTTAGGCCCCCTGCATTTCGTTGTTTACGCATCCTGGGTGGAACACATCATCATTAAACATCGCATCCTCAGGGTATAACCCTTCGTCGAATACGATAATCTTTTCCCTAAGTGACCCGGGGTATGCACCCCTTGCGGACAAGATTCAACAACCTTTCTGGATGGGATATATTCAACCTTGATCATTCCACGTCCCGGGGTTACGCCCCTTGAGGAGATGATCGTACAACTACTCCTAAAAAGTAGGAAATTTGATTATTCCACGTCTCGGGGTTACGCCCCTTGAGGAGATAGTCCCACAGCGACTCCTAAAAAGCAGGAAATCTGTTTATTCCACGTCCCGAGGTTCACACACCTCGAGAAGATAATCCACCAACAACTCAAGATATAATGCATGAAACCGATTATTCCACGTCCCGAGGTTCGCACCCCTTGAGGAGATAATCCCACAACAACTCAGGATATGATTTGATCATTTCCACGTCCCGGGGTTACGCCCCTTGAGGAAGATGATCCTACAGCTACTCCTAGAAAGCAGGAAATTTGATTATTCCACGTCCCGAGGTATGCACCCCTTAAGGAGATAACCCCACAACAACTCAGATATAATGCAATAAACAGGTAAAATGTAAACACTTTACCTTTCTGTACTTTGCTTTCATTTTTTCTTCCTTGCCGCATTCTTTTCTTTGCTGCATTTTTTTTTCTTTCTTTGCATTTTTTCTTTGCTACATTTTTTTCTTTCTTGCCGCATTTTTTTTTTTTTGCCGCTGTAGGTATCTTGCTGAGAATTTGAGTGACATAATTTTTGCCTTTTCAGCCTTCTTGTGGCTGACCCGCTGAGGGTATCGGTTTTTCCTTGACTTTTGATGGATGGTCGTTGCTTTTCGTTAAGGCTTTAGGGCCATTTTGCAATTTGAGCAAACCTGAGGTTTCAAGTGCTGGGCTCTGAAATTTTGGAGGGGGAAAGTGAAACTTTCCAAATTTCTTTCTTCATATATGGGATGGAAGGCAGAGAGTGAGCAGTAGCTCACTTTCATTTCTTTCTTCTTCTTTGGCATTTTTTTCGCTGCCATTGTTGTCGACAAACATATCTCCTTCATTCCTTCCCCTTTTCTCACTTTTCTTTTGCCAAATCGATTGTTTTTGTTGATAGATGGCTTCCTCTTGGAGATCTCAAAGGGAAAGACACCGATGCACCAATAATCAGGCAAGGAACGCCGGGAGCTTCCTCCTTTAACCCGGAATTATATCTAGTATTGGTATTCAAAGGATGATTGGGGCAACATCTTATACCCTATGTGACTTAGAACTATATCATGAACTTGGACGTTGATGATGCTACTTTGGCATGCCGACCAACGGGCTATGCATACGCTGATCCTACGAGCATTCTTTGAGGAAAGCGATCGGCCTCACCAAGAGTGATTAATATGAGTGTCTAAGGAAGATAGTATGATATGCATCTTTATTTTTGTGTTTCAATGCCATGGCGATCATATTGAACATACGGTTCAAGGTTGATCTTGATACACAAACATATTAAGTTTTAAGCACCGCTTCGAGGGATTGAGGATGCTTAAATTGATGTATATATACGGTGCGAGGTATAGGCGAAGTTTTGTTTTCTAACGAGGACGCCTCTATCTTGGTCGAGATGGTCATTTGGTATAAGCGCTCCACCCTTTATCTTTCGTCATGTCGCACGCTTCACTTCCGATATGAAGAGGCGAGTGTTTAACTGGGTTTTGATGATACGATGTGGTTTAGAGGTGAGTCCAGTGTATGCGAGTGGGAGATGTTGGTAATTCAAGTATGGCTTGCGGCCGCGATTATTTAGTCCCGCCCACATGGAAATAATATTTATATTATTTGGTTAATTAGTATCCTAATCCAAGTGGGTTTAGGATTACTTAACCTACAAGAAATATGTTTCTTGTAATAATATAAATAGGGCAACAAAAGGGATAAATCCCTAATCACTTTTTAGGAGAACACGTCTCCCAAGGTTGCCGCCCTCTTCCTCTCTCTCCCTAAATCTATCTCACCAAAAATACTCCCTCTAGCCTAACCATCAAGAGGCTTGGTTTATAGAACTGCGGTGTGAACCGTATTGATATCCGTGTCTCCGTGATATCAATCGGCGAGAAGACTTGCAGGTTTGTAGATCTTGGCATCGAAGATCGTAGCTCAAGCCGTAATTCTTCCGGCATTACAAGGCTCAGTTCGCATAAAGGTAATTCGTGATTCTTGTTATGTTAGCGAACTTATTTGATATATATATGATATATCCTTCATTGGTATCAGAGTCATATTGCTTGATTGCTCGTATTGTTATGCCATGAATCGCATGCTCTTGTTTTTGGGTTTGTTTAAAAGTTTTACCAGATAACGAAACAAATAGGTTTTTTATTATTTTATGTGTAAAACTTTGAAATTTTCGAGAAAAATTTATATGTCTGAGTTCCTACGACGAGGCGAACAACATACTAAATTCGTTGAATTCCGTTGGTATTTTTCAAAATATCGCAAACCAAGTTTTGTTGAAAACGATTTTCGAAACTTTGCATGCTGATTCGACCTATTTATGTTCTGTAAAATCGTGATTTTATGGACTGTACTTGTAGTACTCAGTGAGGGCTTTCCAACGACATATTATATGCTTAATTTGGAAAAATGACGTTTATGGCCTCGCGAAGTTATTACTTCGCGAATCGATTTCAAGGGTTAAAAATTAGGCCTAAAAAGCGACCCCCACTCTCGGCCTCGATAGCGTGCCATTTGGGCACTCATTTCGAGTAAAAGTACACCAATGAAGTGCTTGATGAGTCGAGTCAGCGCCACTTGGCCGCGCGATCATCGGACACCGGAAGGCGGCGTGGACCTCGCTCTCCGGCGGCGCGTGAAAGCGGCGATCTTTGCATCGATCGGCCGGCGACTAGTCAGCGATGTGGCTGACGGCGTGTACACCACCGCGTCACACTGCGTCATCGGTGGACCTTCGAGAAAAATCCGGCTGTCTTGGCGTCATCGGTGGCGTCGTCATGCCCGTCGATTTGCCCGCGTCGACCACAAAGCCCGATCACCGCCCGTCGGCGGAAGGAAGCCCACCGCAGTGGCGGCGTGAGGCGCAGCGTGCGGCTCTATGCAACTCCGATGAAGCAAGCGGCAGCGCGTCGGCTGTTTTGGCCATCAGTCCATTGGTGGTCCTGTTTTGATCAATTCGGCCTTTAAATATTTGTTTTTTTTCGATTAGTGTAAAAACATGTTTTTCGATTTTAAAAATTACAAAATAATATCCGAGGGGCTGTTTGTCGTCTGTGTGGCTTTAGGGCTGTTTGGGATTGTTACGGAATTTTTTAAAATTCTTTGTGAATTTTAAGCTATTTTAAAGTCATTTTAGCATATTTAATTGTCGTTTGGGCTCTAAAATTGCGATTGGGACTATCTGAGACCCAATAAATTTATTTTCAGTAGTGAAAATATTTATATGCATGATATGTACTTGATGGATCGTTCTATCATATTTCTTTTGTTTAAATTATCAATTTATGAATATTTTCATGTTGTGCATGCTTTGGTTGTGATTACGAGCCTCGCGGATTTTCCTCTCCTTCGTGTATGATGTGATTATATTTAGTAATTGATTTTTTCGAAACAAAAGTGAATCAAAATATATATATGCTTATGTCTTATTTTGCAACAAATTGTAGTGAAATGGCTTCTCAATGTAATCGGACCTTAATAAGGGTGAGAAATTAGATGGCTCAAACTATGGTGTTTGGCAAAGGAAAATCACGTACTTGCTAAACGAGCAAGAGGTTAGACAACCTTGATGTGATGGTAGAACCCGAGATGGGTAACTTGACCATCGCCCGGCATCGCCGAGAAAATGCAGGAATTCCTTGGCTGGAAAAGAAAGATCGATGTGCACGCTTTCTATCTTTGAGAGTAGCATGCATAATGATCTGATTGGCGAGTTTGAAGACTACGGCTAAACATATGTGGGACCAAATTAAGCGCATTTATGGGAATACTTACGCTACAAAGTTAAGGACTTTGACCTACAAGTTTGAAAGCTATAAGATTGACCAGAAGAAACATTCTTGAACAACTTCACGTGAGATGTCGAATGATTCGTGATCTTAAAACTGCAGTTGTCTTATCGATGAACAACAAGTTCAAGCGGTGATTCGTTCCTGCCTGATTCTTGGAGTGGTTTGAGTATCTTGACTCATCTGAGACTCCATTCAGACTTTGCGGTGTATCTCACCATGTTGAGCTTGAGGTGAGTGTCGTGAGGCGAATCGCGCGATAAGTCTTTGCGACTCGTGATCTTGCTCTTGTTTCCCTTGAGGTCGCGCAAGCCACACGACAACGCAAGAGAAACAAGCTAAAGGCAAGAAGACTCGAGAATTTGGGCCCTAAAAGTGACAAGATTGCTAAACGCCGTAGAGGCAAAAGAATTGCTAGCGAAGTGCTACGCTGTGTGCCTTGGGTCATTTTGCTCGGACTTGTCACGAGCCCAGAAGGTATCACTTAATCCTATCTCCATGCAAAGTTGTGTTTGCTCTCATGTTTTATTAGTGACTCTCTCTGTGTGGATTGTAGACTCGGGCTCAACCAAACATGTGACGAGGGATCGAGAAGGATTTGTAGATTATCGAAAAGTTCTGTTTGGTACAAGAAGAATTTTCATGGGAAAGCAGTTCGTGCATTGAAGTCAAAGGAGTTGGCTCATACCAACTTCAATTGCGAAGTGGGCGCATATTGACTCTTCATGAAGTTCTTTATGCACACGGAATTCGACATAATCTTTATCGATAGCAATTGCTAGGACATGGATATTCTTTTAATTTTAGTAATGATCACTTGGATATTTGTTTTGGTGATGAGGTTTGGGACATGGTTCTTTGTCGATAATTTCTTTAAATTAGATTTGTTGGATTCCCATAATTCTTCTCTTAATTCTTCTTCTTGCATGGTTTATGATGATTCTAATTATGAGTTGTGGCATGCTAGACTTGGACATATAGGAAAGATAGGATGACTAGATTGGCTAGAAGGCCTATTGGGGTCTCTCGGCAATGTCAACTACTTGTGTGAATCTTGTTTGGCGGGAAAAGCTTGCCCGCCTTTTGGTAAGGCAAAAGAGCCACACACCCATTAGAGTTAGTCCATTCGGACATTTGCGGACCAATGAATGTTAAGGCACGTCATGGAGCTTCCTATTTTTCTCACTTTTATCGATGACTATACACGCTATGGTTATGTTTACCTTATTTCTCACACTTGATGAAGCTCTCAAGTGTTTTGGCTTTCTCAGAGGTTGAGAATCAAAGGATAAAAGCTTAAAACTTTTAGAAGCTGACCATGGCCGTGAATATTTATCGATCAATTTAAAGAATTGTGTGAAAAAAGGGAATACGCCAAACGGTTGACAATTCCTAGAACTCCGCAGCAAAATGGTGTTGCGAGCGAAGGAATCGAACATTGTTGGAAATGGTTAGGTCGATGATGGCGAGGCCACCTCGATTTCGTTTGGGGGATGCGCTAATATTGCCGCCTCACATACTTAACTTGAGTGCCTTCTAAGTCGGTTCCGCAACCCCTTATGAACTTTGGAAAGGTGAGAAGCCTAAATTAGGGCATCTTCATCCTTGGGGTTGTGCGAGGTTGTATCCATAGTACTTCGATAAGTTTGGAAAACTAGGCCACAGAGGAAACAAGTGTGTTTTCATAAGGTATTCGAGATACCTCGGGTTATGTTATGTGCGATTGGAAAAAC
>JABEVN020001062.1:0-26557 GCA_013146195.2 Codonopsis lanceolata | reverse complement strand
AAAAATGAAGCTCTAATTGAAGGCAACCAAAGAAGGTAGGGGAGTACTTGGAAATATTTGTGGGTATGCCTTCTCGTAGCTTGGGTGAGTCTTGCATGGATAATTTTTGTAGATGAAGGAAGTGATCAGTCGAGCAAATTTCCAGCCATTAGTGGTCAATAGGGTTATACCTTGACAAAAAAAATTCAGAGAAAAAGAAGTTGTTGTATGGTATGAACAAAAAAATTCAGGCATTGTTGTTTGGTTCCAAACCTTAATTTCCAGTTTTTGGTTCCAGTTTGTAGCAGTTTGAAACCTTATCAATTTCTAATTTCCAGTTGCGAAATAGGTTGTAAAACAAATCAGAGAAGAAAAAGTTGTTGTATGATATGAAAAAATTCAAGCATTGTTGGTGTTTGGTTCCAAATCTCAATTTCCAGTTTTGGTTCATGTAAGCTTAGTCCTAGTTGTAGTAGTTTGAAACTTGATCAGAAGCTTTCTGTAAGCATTCTCAATTTCCAATTTCCAGTTTTTGGTTCCTTTAAGCATTGTTGTAGTAATTACTCCCAATGTTAAAAACATGGCTTACTTTAAGAAGCAGAAACACCATGCTTACTTTAAGTCTTGAAAAAAATGTCTTCAAATATCCTTTTCACATTCACCAAAACAAAAGGCAATTACATCTACAAAATGGAGGCATGTTTGGAGTTGGTAAACAAAAAACAGAGGAGAATCACTTCCTAATGAAACAAAAGTTGGACATAAACATTCACTTGTAGGCTATTACATGAACTAAGATTAGAACCATTTCAATGTTAAGGCAATTACATCTACAAAAGTAAGTTCCAATTTCCAGCTTTGGTTCTTAGCATTGTTGTAGTAATTACTCCCAATGTTAAAAACATGGCTTACTTTAGAAGCGTAAACACCATGCTTACAAAATAGTCTTGAAATAATGTCTTCAAATATCCTTTTCACATTCACCAAAAACAAAAGGCAATTACATGAACAGAGGAGAATCACTTCCTAATGAAACAAAGTTGGAACATAAACATTCACTTGTAGGCTATTACATGAACAAAGATTAGAACCATTTCAATGTTAAGGCAATTACATCTACAAAAGTAAGACTTCACGCTTATCCCCAAAAAAGAACTGTAATTGCTAACATTAATGATTCATAGTCAACCAACTAGGACAATTCAATCCACATTCTTCCTTTTGTTACTAGGCAGCTTCCTCTTCTTTGCACCAACATGAGAATCCAAGTCTTGTTTAGTTATGAAATTTTTTCCTTCAAAGCAAATCTTGGTGATGGGAATTTGGTTGAATGAGGTTGGGACTCGTTGGGAAGAAGTTAATGGAGGCATGGTTGAACCGGTTGAAGCACTTTGTCCCTACAAAAAAAAAAAAGGAATCAAGAATAAGAAAACATCAACTTCAAGGGTTGCATAAAAATTGCATAGGCATCACTTAGAGTATGCAAAAAATGCTCACAACTTGTGAAGAACTCAGAAGTCCTTTGACCCCTCGCTTGAAACCGGTTGGGAAGAACCGATAGAGTCCTTGACTGCCTCGATGTTGCCGCCTCTTGCCTTTAGAACCATTTACTTTGTTGGTCCCTACAAAAGAAAATGTAAGAAACTAAGTGGACTTGAACAAAAAAATGTAGGAATCAAGAATAAGAAAACATCAACTTCAAGGGTTGCATAAAAAATTGCATAGGCATCAATTAGAGTATGCAAAAAATGTCATAACTTCAGGTTTTTAGAACCATTTACTTTGTTGGTCCCTACAAAAAGAAAACGTAAGAAACTTAGTGGACTTGAACAAAAAAAAAACATAAGGAATCAAGACTTGAAACGGGGAATTGCTCACGAGTGTTGGTCTCTATTTGTCTTCCTTCTCTTCATTGCTTCACAACCATGACCCTTACAAACCCTTGAGTTATGACCAATGCCACCACATCTACTACAAGTCATTGCTTTTCCATGTCTCCCTACCTTTGTGGGATCACCTTACCACTCCAGCTTTCTTTGTTCATCTCGATCCTTTTTTCTTGCCTTCTTGGGTCTCCCAGAGGTTGAGTCCGACACATAGGAGCAACTATCTTGAACAAATTTCCTATATGAGGCCACATTTCAGTCCATTTATAGGGTTGATTGTGTGGTCATATATCTTTCTTTGACATTCTATCTTATAGCAATCATCAACCCACAACTCGGGGACCCCATTTCCCTCATTCTTACCATCATACCATATGGCGAAAACAACATGCTTACTGAGGAACCCCACTCAATTGCCATTTCCTACAAGTGCAAGTTCTATGACTCAAATCAACTACACGTTGTTCACCCCATGGTCCTCTAACTTGGTATTGAGTTCCTCCATTCCAAACACAAATAAAATCTATTGCCTCCTCTTTTGTCCGGTTGATATTCTTTTGTATCCTTAGCAACAAATAATTATCACATTTTTAACCTCTTCTCTTTTCTTTCTAATTCTAATCATCAAATAATTTCTTATCATCTCTAGCATTGTGATAATAGGCTTGTCTCGGTGGAGACAATATGCCCATGAAGCTCTCGAGAGATGTTATTCATCAAGACATCACATTTGACTACATCTGAAATGGGATCTAGACCCTTAGGACTTGTACGACATGCCCACTCAAATGCTTACGGAGAAAATGACTTAAAAGCCTCCATTGCGGCCTCAAATGCGGGAATATTTGTTGCAAGCGACTTTGTACAGTTTATCCTTCATCTCTTTACCTTTAAACAACTTTTTGAAATTATTGTACATGTGTAACAAGCGAATCATGCTCCACATCGGGGCAATAAATCCCTCGATGCCAAGTTCAATCCACGTATTACAACATAGATAGTATACTGGAAAAACTGGAAATAGGTTGTGGAATAACTGGAAAAATTGGAAAAAAAAAAAAGATAGTATACTAAAACATAGATCAATTAAGAAAATACCTTTTGTTGGTCGATATGAAGACCCACTCCTCATTACTTTGAATCCCCAAGTCGGCTATCAAAAGTTCCGGGGAACCACCGCCGTTTCTCTGTTTTCACTCTCCTGATAGCATATGCTGATGGGATACATGCCATTATTAGCATCTATACCAATTCCATAAGTATCTTACGAATGAGGTCCCTTTAGAAAGCATCCATCTAGCCTATCACCTTCACGCATCCGGTACCGCAAATCACGCTTTCAATGGCCCCAAACAACGATGATCCGTTTGAATTTTCTTTCATTTCCATTAATTAACGCCTCCTCGGATCACGAGCTCAATTTTCATGGTTGAGTTGACATTTGTTCTCTTAATCTCGCACAATAATCCCATAGTAAACCAAAGCGCTCTGAATGGTTTCCATGGTTTAAGCGATCGCAATCCTTTTGGCTCTGTATGCTTGACTCAATGAAATTTCTAGATGTGTTTCTTCTCTTACTGTTACCATTATACCCTCCAAGGTCCAGTTAGGTGTGGACCTAAACCTCTCAATAAATCTCCTTGCAACCCACTCAGATGTCAGATGCCTATTTGTATAGGTGGGGCTACATGTATGCACATTCACAAATGTCTTCACTTCCCAAGTACTCTCAGCGCCTAGGGGGAAATAAGTATAATCCAAGGACATGACTTGGTACCCCTACACTTGGCCCTAATCCTTTTGTGTCATTTTTAACTAAATGAATATCTCTCCTATTTTTTATTGCGTACTCTTTTAATGCTTGTTTCACTACCTCGACATTTGAAAACCTCATTGCCAACTTGCTCTTTGGATTTCTCATTTCTTTTTCAGTTGAAAGTCTAATCCTCTTTTCCTTTGTGCGTCCTCATCATCATCGAGCTTCCAATGCTCCATAAGTCATCGAGCTTGCATAATCGACCTCATCTATTTCTTCACCGGTTAAAATATTTGACTCCCCATACCCTTATTACACTTCTTAGCTTTCACACACCCTCCCCACTCGGCCGACCTGTCAACATTTTTTTCAAACTCTACATCATCACTATCATTACCACACCAATTATACTCAGGGTCAATAAATTGATTATAATCCTCATCATCCTCAGAATCATCATCTTCATTATCATCTTCAACCTCAACCTCAGAATGTCCATGTTCAAAATCTACATTATCATCATGCTCAACCTCCACATCATGAGTTGGTTCAACCTCAACCTCAGAATGTCCATGTTCAAAATCTACATTATCATCATGCTCAACCTCCACATCATGAGTTGGTTCAACCTCAACTTTGATGTTCTAAGTATGCATCATCAAGCGATCATGTTGCATCATCAATCAAAATTTCATGCAGACTCGTACCGGATTGGTTATGTTCTTTTTCTCGATTTCACTCTATATTCATATTCAAATTTAGCCACAACATCGGCAAGTTCATCCACATTATAAGTTAGTAACAATTGATTAAGTGTTTCTCTATTTTCATCTGATATATCCAACTCTTCTATAACTATAGAGCTTTTAAGTGATAGTTCCACAAAGAAGTCATCACAAGAAGTGCCACCATGTTCCAAATACACCTCAATCAATTTATATTTCTTTCCTATCTATGTAAGAACCATCATGTCATCATCAGTCCCTAAAGCTTTCAACTCATATTGAAGGTCTAATGTTGGAACCTTATAATAGTAAAACATAATCCCATCATAACCAAGCCCCTTAATAATCTGGTTAATTTCTTGAATAGACATTTCATCAGGATGACAAAAGTCAAAATGATCAATACAGCCCCCACTATAAACTATTTGTGGAGTGTATTCAAACTCTCCCCCATGGTATAATTTAATGTTGAACCAATCTAAGTCAGGATCTGTGGTAAAGACAATAACACAACCTAAATAAGATAAAAATGAAAACACAAGGGACCACATCCGATCTTTTTCTACTCACTAATGCAGAGTGATAATTTTAAATTGATTATATATATAAGGCCTCAAACTGACAACCAACAATATTAATTTATAGTACTAATAATACATATAAAATCAACAAAACAAAGTATCTGTTGCAAGGACCAAAGCAACAGACAAACAAATAACATTTCACAAAAAAATACATTTTCAGAACCAAATATAACTTTACAGAACAGACAACATGTGTAACAAGCAGAAATGCACTCACTGTAAATAAGCTAGGAACCATTTACAGTACAAAAGAAGCTATAAAAACCTGATAATTTGACGAAGAAGAAACAGAGAACTTACTGTAAATATCACCGACATCCCATACTTCTCCTCTTTTTCTTTGAATCCACATCATTGCCGGAGGAGTTTAGTTGAATCAAAACGAACACTAAGTAAAGCCTAACAAAATTTTGCTTCAATCGCTGACCCTTCTCCTCTTCGCCAACACTAAGCACTGGTATTATGAACATTAATTATTTGTATTTATATTTCATAGTTGGTCCCTGTACTTTTGTAAGACGAATTGTCTAGTTTGCCCATCCACAAATGCACTCACGTGGCACGTGATCGTACTTAACGACCAAAAGTTGACGAAAGGACCAATGGTGTAAAAGTTTTCAATCTAGGGACCATTTGCGATGTGTAGGGATGAATAGTCAAGAACCCTAAAAATACAGGGACTAATTGTGTAGTTTGTCCAAATAAGAATTAAGTTAGATATCTCTTATATTATTACCGAGATTCATAAAATCTAGTAATAGTTAACTATTTAGAAAGAGTTAATCATTAGTTATATTTTATAAAAATGAATTATGACTAGTAATTATCATTTCGGAAATACCCGTCCTAATTATAATATAGACACCCACGCATCTGCATATTCTTTTCCCGATTAGGGAAAAATATATTAATGTAACGTGGTTTATATTTTTTAAAAGTTGACTGGCTGGATACTACTAGGTCTGACGCAAGGTTATCGTTTCTCCCATTTTCATTGCCTGGGGAGGGGATACCGGCATGTTCAAGAAGCAGCAAAGAGGCAACAAGTGATCCATATGAGTGGCTAAGTTTTATGGAAGAGAAGCAAAGTTGGAAGCGATTCTCCGCACACCCATCAGAATCAGTTCATTCAAATATAAACAGTCTTGACGATGGTTGTCTCATGCACATCTTTAGCTTCTTATCTCCAATTCCAGGTATTTTAATTTACACCAATTTTTAGAACCCTAATTTTTGGCATTTGTTCTGTTAGAAGCGTTTAAATTGAATTTTACCAGAACCCAATTTGATGTTTCAGTTGCCAATTGATTTTCAAGGTCTGATTTTGAAGTGTTCCAGTAAATGTGTGTCAGCTAGGTGCAAGTTCCCAAACCCTAATTTTTGTGTGTGTGCTCTTTCTTGCAATTAGAATCGGTCTAATTTGGTAGTCTTAAAATCCAGTTATCCGAATTATACATAATATTACACAATTTGGATTCTTAATATTTGACATGTTTTCTGGTAGCACTTAGAAGCGCATTAAATTCAATGTACAAGAACCCAATTTTCCCTTTCAATTGCCAATTGATTTCGAGGTCTGATTTTGTAGTGTTCAGTAATTGTGGGTCAGCTATGTGCAAGTTCCCAAACCCTAATTTTTGTTTGCTCTTTCTTCTTCACTTTATTTAAGTTAAAAAAAAAAGTTCCCATTTGGCAAGTCAAAACCTTTTAAGATTGTTTTGTTGCTTTCTTTGTTTGCAAGTTCTTAGAGTTGCACTATAAATATATCATCTTCTAGAAATGAGACTATTTTTTTTTGGGACATACCAAGAAGAAAGTGGGACTATTTTTAATGTTTTTTTAAAGTAATCAGTAAGATTTTTTTTGGAGTTAATTTTCATCCTACCTTGATTTCAGTTTGTTACACTAGGCATATGTTGCTGCTTTCAACTACTGCATTGGTTTAGTAGGGGGGGTTTAGGGTTAAAAATGGTCTTTGCTACTTATTTTGGCTTGTCAAAGCACTTTGAGTAAATGGACAGGATTGATTGCTCTTGTGGAGTATAAGTTTCTGCCAATGAATTATCACTTATATAGAATTCTTAAGTAAAGGTATCGATGTCATAAGATTAGATCCCAAAAGTGATTGCTTTAACTGCATACCGTACAAAATGAAAAAGAATAAAAGCATGCTACTGCAAAAATGTCGAATATATTCTGATGCTAGTAGCAAGCCAGCAACTCTTGAGAGTTCATATGGAGTCAGTATGTTGAAATCAAGTATAGTGATATGCAATATGCTATCGATCGCAACATTCAAGCATAATAACACTCCTAGTTGTAATATATTTACTACTCCCTCCGTTCCACCCAAAGAGTCTACGTTTCAAAAGTCTAATTATTAAGGGGATACATTGATGTCATTGGAGTTGGTCACAATTACAAAAATACTTGAGCACAAGCAAATGAGCAATGTATTTACAACACAAGTGAAGGATAAGCATGGAATTTAATAGTAATTGTAAGCATAATTTTTTAAAGTAGACTCCTAAAGTGAAACATCCCAAAATAGTACGATGGACTCTTTGCCCGGAACGTAGGGAGTATGTATGTAGATTGTAGACCACGAGAAGGAGAAAGAACATTATAATGAGATCAAATCTCATCGGGTTGATATGTTGATGTATCGTCAATTTGTCGAAGTGGAGAGGAGTGAATTGTTGTTATTTTACTAACCTGAATTTGTAAGCTCATGCAGCTACTTGTAACTCCTTAGTTGGTCAGTAAAAATGACGCATGAGTGAATTAGATATAATAACTAGTGGCTTAACATGTTGTGCTACACATATTTAAGAGAAAAAAAAAAAATTCCGTAAGCCGATCCCAGGAATCTGGTAAGTATGCAACTCTCATAAAGCAAATTACAGCAAACCCAGCGAAGAAATCACTTTATAACAGTCAACCATATGAGCTCACAAAAATCAGACTGATCCTGGTTGATCATTAAAGTGTGTATCAAATTCTGCTATCTGAATAACCTGAATTAGGGGTCATGCTTGTGGTATTACAAGGTCTAATGAAGTGCGTGAATTGCCTGTTTATGTTGACGGGATTTGTGTAAACAAATTTGAATGATTATTGGAAATTACACAAACTCTGAACCCTCAGAGGGTGACAGTAAAATATGAGACCTCTGTACTACTAAGTGTAATTTACCCAACTTCAATCATGCATATCTTCTAATACTTTACTCCATAGTTGTTAGTATCGTACGATATGTTGTACGATACGTACTGATACCTCGTATCGCAAAGGATTCTGTATCGTTCAATTCTAATCACATATTCACTTACATATCACAATATTTGTTACTTTCTTTAGGGGGTGCGTTTGTAATATTTTTTGATCTATTTCTGAGTCACGCTTCGCGTAGCAGCTCTCTACTTCACGCCAACTACCCGTTTTCTCATAAAAAACCCTTCTCGCCTCTCCTCAAGAAAAAAAAACCCTTCTTCCCTTTACTGCTTTGTTAATCCAAGATGGCATTATCCATTATTGATCCTTCATCCTTCATAAAAAATGAAAAAAAAGAACTAGAGCAAACTTGTGAGTTGTGAAGCGTGAACTGACTGAAGTGTGAAGATAATTGATGTTTGAACTTTAATGTCATCATATTTTGGATTTTCTCTCCTCAAAAGGTAAGAAATTTGCTTATTTTTTACTTAGTTTGACGAAAGGTTTTTTATTAGTTTATTTTTTTGCTAATTTGAACAAGAACTGTAAAACAGGGGCCATATGTGTTTATTTGTTTTGACTTTTGATTACTCTATTTTCGTGTTTTACATTATCTTTTTATAAATTATTTCAAGTTTCCATTACTTTTCTCCACCTGCACATTCTATTCCACCTTAATTTTGTCAAAAAAAATCCAAAATTCGCACAAATCAGAGATTTTATTTACCTTTAGTTGATGACTTGCTTCACTTTTTTGGGATAGTAACAACTGAGATTATGAAGTTTAAATTTAATGGTTTGTCAAGCTATTTTTGTTAATTTGTTACTTAATAGAATTTTTTATTAATATATATATATATATATATATATATATTAGTTAGGATATCTTACGATACGCAATGCATATCCAGATACTTATCGTACAGATTAAATTCCAATACACGATACGCGATACGTATCCTGTTTTGCTTTTCTTTACTCTTGTAAAACATAAGCATATATTACCGGCTTGCTACATACAGAAAAACACAACATATGCATTCATGTGTAGGTAAACATAGATTTATACATTATGTTATATAGGTAAGCACATGGATTAGTCTACCTGTATTGTAATTTGTAAATGATGACGTTTACTTCCCAAGCTTTCTTTAAATAATTTTCTTTACTGATTTAATACTTCTTCACCTGCATAGTAATTTTTCTTCTTTATTCTCTTGCAAGCCAAAAGAAAGTCATATCTAAACGTGCAAGGCTTTGTATAACATATTGGCTTGTGTCCAGCAGGACCTACTGAAACTGGAGATCTTTTAAATCAAATTCCATCTAGGACAGATGATGGGATTATGTCATATTTTTGTTTATTTGTGACTTGTGAGTTTTATATTTTTTTTTCTCTTTTTTAGGGAGGGGGTAAAGAGCAATTAACATAATAAATATTATTCTTTCCATCATTCACTCTTAACAGGGCTAGGCTCTGTAATTTCCTGATAGGTGCTTTTAAATAGAGCCACACGCTGGACCTTTTTGTCTGAGCACTAATGATTTTTCGCCTCCTCCCTGCCATTTGATGTCTCAATTAATTAGCTATATTAAAGAAATGACTACTGAATTAAGTGTTGGGAAAAGTGTATATTTGCCTCAATTCGAAATGCTCTGAGTCTCCACACATTATTGCGATGGTCATATTTTGCAGTGAAGAGATATAGGTTCATTTGAAGTGGTGGTTCATACTAAAAGTGCAGTTACCCTGTTTGAGATGATCTCAGACTCAATACAGTTATAATATGATTTCATATGGTGTCATGAATTGGTGTTGAGTTTGCAGATCGGTATAACACCGCCCTCGTTTGCCACAGATGGCTTTTCTTGGCATGTCATCCTCGTCTATGGTTGCGAGTAGATCGGGCCGTCAAAGATTTATCTCAATCTGGGGTCTTTCCAAACATTGAAGCGGCTGTCTCTGCTGCTAGGTTTCTGTTTGTGGTTACATCTACACTGATTTTGATTCCTCAGACTTGTCTTGGGCCTCGTCTGGTGCATTGTTTTGAAAACGCAGCTTTTTAAAACGCATCATTTTCAAAACGTAATTTTTTTTTCTTGTAAACATGTTTGGAAAAATATTTCAAAACGCTATTTTTATAAACAAAATAGTTGTAAACGCAACACATTTTTAAAATGCTCCAAATCGGAGCGTTTTAAAACGCTGCATTAAAACATTTTTAAAGAGAAAATGCTGCCTTTTTTACCAGCATTTTGGTCAAAACACTCCACCAAACAAGCACTTGGAGATCCTAAAATTAATACATATCTTTGTGTGCCATGCAGACCTGGGGACACCATTTTGATTGGAGCAGGGGGTAGCCATATTGCTTCTAATATTCAGATCAAAAAGCCGCTTTGCCTGGTATGTTGGTCGATTTCTTTTGGCGAATCTTTTTTGAGGGTGGGGTGATAGTCTATGATTGGTTTTGTGCTTATACATTTAATTATTACTCCCTCCGTTTTCAAAATATTGTGTGGGTTGACCCGGCACACCATTTAAGAAAAATGAATTGATTGCATTATAAATATTGGTGAAATGTGTGGTTTCCTTTAATGCCCTTGAATATGTGGCCATAATTAAAGTAGGTAGAAAAAGTAAGGATAAAATGGTAAAAGTGTTTTCCTAAAAGGGAAAGTTTCGAAAGAAGACAATTATTTAAGAACGGACAAAAAAAGAAATTAGGACAATAATTTGAAAATGGAGGGAGTATTTTTTATTAGTAAAGATAATTATATTAACAAAGCGCCAACACAAGTGACGCGTCCTGGGAGTATACAAACCAAAAGTATATAGCCTAAACACTATCCATCATATTAACAAAAAAATCTCCAACTTCCGACTCCGACTCCAAACCCCAAAAACGAATAGTCTGCTCTACTTCCTTTTTAAGCCTATCAACGTCATTCTCCACACTATCAAAAATCCTTCAATTCATCTCCTTCCAAATCTTCCACCATATTGCCAAAGGAACGATATCCCATCCTCCGAAACCCTTCATGTGCTTGAACAAGGACCATCCTCGGAGTAAAAGAAGGGTAGACCTCGGCATAATCCAACTTATCCAAGAGACGCCTGCCATATTAAAAATATAATTTCAAATCTCCCTCACTACTGGGCAGTGTAAAAGAAGATGATTAACCTTCTCATCTGCCCTTGGTAGAGTACAACATGTCAAACAGCTCACTAATGTCTTCCATCTCTCAATCATGCACATTTCTGCCAAAAGTTGGATTCCAATAGACTGCCCCACTGCTATCCACCATGATCGAATGCACCCAGTCGTCTTGATTGATCAAAAGTCTAGGAAACACATGCTGAAGCTTCACCTCTCCACACCATCTATCTTTCCATAATCTTACCTTGTCCCCTCTACCAACCTCGAAAGATATAAGACTTTTAAAAGAAGTCCATCCCTTTAAGATGCCTTTTCAAACACTCATCCCGTGTGATGTTAACACTGCCCTTGGAAACCACACATGGCTCCCTTCCTCGTTTCTTCCCACCAAAATTCTCATCCACAAAGCCTCTCTTTCCACAAGGAAACTCCACAACCATTTCCCAGCAGAACACAATTAAACTTCCTTAAATCTTTGACTCCTAGACCACCATTTATCATGCTTCTACACACCTCTTTCCATTTCACAAGACGATACTTTCGATCCTCCGAATCCCCATCCCATTGAAAATCTCTCACCAACTTTTCTAATCTCTTCACTACTGAGATTGGAGCTGGAAAAAGAGAAAAAAAATTAAGTGGGGAGATTTGATAAGGTACTCTTAATCAAAGTCAACCGACCTCCCTTCGACAAATATTGACGCTTTCAAGGAGCAGTAACCAGCTCCCATGGATCTAAATCAGCCAGAAAAAGGATAAGATTAACGGGGGTCCCCTTTTAACTTATTCCATGACATCCTTGTTATCTTTATATGCATTTGTTGAGGAGCACCAACTAACTTCCGTTGTTAATAGACAAACAGTAAGGATAATTTTAAAAATGAAACATTATCTTTTGCCTTTTTCTATCTCAATTTTGTTCAGATTGGTGGAGGTGAGATTCCTGATGATACAACACTTGCATGTTCCCGAGGTTCAGACAGGTTTGGATTTTCTCCATTGCACTTGCACCTTTTTTCGTTTGCTCTGATTAGTGATCTTAGCCACTTAATGGGAGTCTTTCTTTTATACACACACAAGGTGCTATTTCCACCCCTAATCATCATATGCACCTTCCAACAAATAGTAGGAAAAAGGGCAAAAATGACCAAGTATATACTTGGCGTGATTTTTCATTTTTGACCAATGTACTAGGTTTTTTTTTTCTTTTCAAATGAGACAGTTCCTTTGAAGTAACTTTCAAACTTTAGCCATTTTGACTAATGACTAGCCAATGACATGGTGTGGCATTGTGGGGCCCAGTGATAAGGCCCTCTGATGGCAACATAGAAAAATAGAAGAATTGAAGTGTTGTACCATACAACGATCAATGCACGGGTGAGGCTACAAAAGAGTGAAAGACACTTCAATACTGTCTGTTTTCTGTATTTTGCAATTTTCACGCTCACACTCGCACACCGTGACATTTGCTCATCTTGGTAAGACTGATATCATAGTGTCAAAACCCTGTTTTCTGTTGGTGAATAAAGTTCATCTGAGAGCCATATTCCTAAAAAATGTGTCGGGCTGTTTATGTTTTCATTTTGAAAAACAAGTTAAAGGGTAAAGGTCCTCGAACCTCGCTTGCCCATTGTAAGCCCTTGGATGGGCCTGCTACTGCTACTCAGTTCAGCAGTTCCATTGAAGGGATTATTTGGCCGAGAGTGGTGAGTGTCCTCATCGCACACGCAGATTAAAATACAACTAATGTGGTTTACTTCTGCATTCACCATGAGAATAGAGCCTAGAGTCTGTAGTGTAGTCTATGAAAACTAGTAAACTTGCATTTGCTGCAAATTCTATGTACCGTTCTGTGTTTGGACAGTGCACTGGAGTTTCTGTCCACCTGCAAATTGGCAAACTTAACAGTGAAGGCAGAGCTCGGCTGCTGCTTGCTACATAGGAGCGGAAGACTGATTATCGAAGACTGTATTCTACAATGTGAATCGAACCCCTTGGACCATCTCTCCCATGCAATTGTTACGACAGCCGGTGGACCTGAGGTGTTCCCTACCTCCGCAAAGAATGGTGATAGTGTTTCAGTTTCTCAAACTCGAATAGAAGGAGGTGCCAAGGCTGTTTTAACTAGTGGCACACTAGCTTTGCAGCGAGTTAGAGTCATTTATGCACGGACTTCGGTTGTTTTCTGGTTCGATGTGGAGCCCACAGTGACAACTATACTGTCCTGAACATTTCTGTAAAATTACTGTTTCTCCTTGCTTTTTCCTTCCTTTCTCAGTCTCAGATGTAATATATTTTCTCTGTTGTATGGATTACATTTAGATGATTATCCTGATGCTCGTGAGTGGCGACTAATGACTAATTATTTTGTGAGAAAATTAGCTGCCAGTCTGCTGTCAAAGAAAGTGTGCACTGAGTGAATACTTGAGGATTCACAAATAAACACTTAAAGAGATTGTAATTATCATTGTTGTGGTATGAAAAAAAGAGTCAAAAAAAGAGGGGGTACTAATCTTATTCTCTGTACCATCTCATAACATAGTTAAAACTGTCTTGTACGGTGAGATGCTAGTAAGGTGAGTTGTTATTGGGCAAAGATTGTGTGATTGAATCCGAACAACTCAAGCCTTCCAAGCATATAGGTCTGGCGATTGGTTGGGTTAGGTTTGGGTTAGAATGGGTAATGGGTTGAAACAAGTTGAAACACATTCGAAACCAAATATCAAACGGGTTGAAATATTTTAAATAAAGTTTTAGTGTCTCGACTGAGTAAGGGTATTTTTGTCATTTTAGAAATATTGGGCGACATTTGTAACGATCATGTTAGATGGGGAAAACATATAAGAAAATCAAAATACAAGACAAAATGAATAGAATTAAAAAATGTAGTACCTAACTTTAAAATAAATACAAGTCAATAGATCAAACTATTATTTAATTATTAATGGAATTAATTAGTCTATGACAAAGTTACTCTTATGGTCTTAATTAATGGTGAGTGATTTATTATATTTCTGACAATTTTTTCCAATCAATATTGTTTGGCATGGTAAATTTACATGTATTACCCTTCATTAAATGATGGATGATGTATTAAGTTTAGGGGTAAGTTTGTTCATACATTAAGTTCTAAGAGACAACTTAGACTTTTATAGGTTGTTAGAGTTAGAATAGATTAGATTAGATTAGATCAGGTCCAACCATGATGCATATCTAAAGGGGCGACGGCCATGGGCCCCCAATTTCGAGATCCCCAAATTTGTAAAAGCTACCTTAGATATTATATATACAATTAACTAGCTAGTACTCTTGCCCGTGCCGATGGTTCGGCGTCAGTTTGAAAATTTATCAATAAATGAAACAGATAATGTGGAAATGAATTAATATTTACTTATAATTTAAAGGGGTTTGATATATGTATACTACACAACGAAAAGGAGAGAAAACTCAAATACGTAACAAAATAAAACATTTTACTTCAATATTTATTTCATAAGAAAATCAATAAATAAATATTTTAATTGTTACTGTAAAAATACGAAAATAAAATTTTATTGAACGAAAACTCAGTTTTCTTTTTTTGGGGGTTCTTACTTAACAACAATGGAAACCAAATTAATAAATTTGTCAAATTTTTCATGAGATGCAATAACTTTTTCCATTATAAATAAATCTAAGCCAGACATAAATTAAACTCAGATTCAGTTGATTACGATAACAATCAATAAAGAAACTACAATTAAATATTTGTAAAATCGTAAATGTCAATTTATTATTAATGAACTTCTAAAATTATTATTTTCTTAAAAAAATTGACTTTCAAACGGGGCCTCTTTACCCGGAACGGAGGGATTAATTAATAATTTGTATACGAAATTGCGGGCTAAACAAACAAAACGGGCCGGACAAACATTAAATTGATTAAGTTAATTACAATAACAGTTAAAAAGAAAAAAAAAACAAATATTTCAAATTACAAAACTTATGTTTTTTTTAAAAAAATTTATTTGTATACAAAATTGTGGGCTGATTTTTTTTTAATTGATTAAGTTAAGTACGATAACAATTAAACAGAAAAAAATATATATAAATATTCCAAACTTAGACATAAATTAAATTGGGATTCACTTGATTACGATAGCAATCAATTAAGAAACTACAACTAAATATTTGTAAAACCCTAAATGTCATTTTATTATTAATAAACTATTAGAAGTATTATTTTTTTTAAAAAAATTGACTTTCAAACAGGGTCTCTTTGCCCGTAACGAAGGGATTAATTAATAATTTGTATACGAAATTGTGGGTCGAACAAAAAAACGCCAGACAAAAATTAAATTGATTAAGTTAATTATGATAATAGTTAAAAAAAATTCAAATTACAAAATTTACGATTTTTTAATTTTTTTTTAGTTTGTATATTAAATTACAGGTCGAAAAAAAATAGAATTATATGTAAAAAAATAGAATTATAAGTAATTTCAAAAAAAAGTAGAGATTTATACATAAAAATAGAATGAATGATGATTATTTTCATGATCATAGATGCTCCAAAATGAACCACAAATCCCAAGATTACATGCTTGATGCTTCTACAAGTCAAAGCCAATGGTTCTCTCTCTCTCTCTCTCTCTCTCTCTCTCTCTCTCTCTCTGTCATTACTTACAAATAGTCAACTCAAACAACCCATTTCAGGGTTATAAATTAAGTTAGCAGAAAAACAAAGAAATCGACAGGATACACTATAATCTTTCTAATTAATAATCATAGAACACGAATTTCGATCTTTTGTTTCAAGAAACAATTTGATTGTTTAATCACCATTGATAGTGGTCAAGAGAATTTGTAGTCAATTCATACATATATCGACGGAACCAACCCCATGGCAGGGACCTATCTTCTCTCTCATCCCCAACTTTTCTCTCTCATGCTCTTTCGGCGAATCCCCGCCCTCCCTCTCTGAATCCGGCCTTTTTCCTCCGACACCAGCCAAACATCTCCATCCCGACTTCATCCCCGATTTCCCCCAAACCTGAGTCCACCTACTCTATCTCTCTCTCATGCACTGAACCCAGCAGCAAACCCATCAAAGCTTCCATCTTCTCCGTCACCCCAAATTGAGAAAACCCATCACCCCAAGACTCATCTCTCTCAAGAAATCGAGCAAACTCACGAAGAATAAGTTCAAGAAACCGATAACAAATTCCGGCAACGGCGAGAGAGAAACCGATAGAGAGAGAGAGAGAAACCGAGCAGGAAGAAACCGAGTTGAAGTGGAAGAGGAAGAAAGATTACGTAGAAGAAAAGAGAGGAAGAGCTACAATTGCAGCCATCATGAAGAATGTTAAAAGATAATCCTTTTTCCTCATTACCATTATCTCTCCTCGCGTGTGTATATAGTTACAGTACTGGGAAAATAGGGAGAGAAAGGAGAGGAATAGAGATAGAAAACAAAAAAGAAAGTGACTTGAAGAGAGAGAAAGAGGAGAAAAAATAGGGAGGTTTCCGCGAAAAATTAATAACCGTTTCACACGTTTTGAAATCTGAGTTAATCCTGACCAGTGATTGCCGGTAAATAGCTTTTGATAACCGACCTATCTGAGTTAATCCTGACCAGTGATTGTGTTTGATAAAAACAAATCCTGGCAGGTAAATAGCTTTTGATAACCGACCGGTCTATTTTATATAATAGATGGTAAATTTTATCAAAATAAACTGCATGACATGCTGGTAAAGGTGCTTTTGTGGATGGTGGAATACCCAGGTTCGAAACTTGGAGGAATGTTAGAATTTTATACATTATTATTGGTTTGTAATTTGCTTTCAAACAATATCAAATATATTGTGTGTCATTACTATCAAATAGGCTTGTTGCCCTAATGGAAAATATATTTGAATAGGTCCAAGATTCTAATTGTATCTTATCTACTAAAAAAAGAATTTTGTTGAATTTTTATTTTCATCTCTAGAAATGGCCTCTTTATTTTTTTCGTTATGGGCCCCCAAAAGTTCAGGGTCGACCCTGGATTGATTAGATAAGAAATGTTGATCAAGAAAACCCAATAGAACAATTTTACCAAAGACCTTGACAACAAGCCAAAGAATACCATAACAAAACCTATAAGCAATAGTAAGTTGTACTATTTGATGCAAAATATTAAACAGACAATTACTTATTTAAAAAATCATTAAACAGACAATTTATAAGTTCATTGTGTACATGATCACAAGCAGCCTTTCAATATAAATTTCTTCTTCTTCTTCTTCTTTTTAAAAAGTATAAATAAAGTACTCCACCAAAAGCACCATCATGGCACAGATTATGTCATTCAATATCTAATCCAAAAATTCATCCTAGTTAACAAATTTAGCAAGAACTCAATTGTTGCCTTTCTTTATATATTGAGTTAATAGGGTATTAAATTCATTATGCCAAAACTTACTTTGATAAAAACCAAGCATCCATCTCCTTTTGAGATAAAGGGAGTAGTAATTAAACTTACTCTAGCCAACCCTATTGAGCTTATATATCCATGAAGCATATTATCAGCTCATTTCATCCCAAGTCAAAGCCAACTCATGCTTCTTTTCCACCCCATCCAAACGAAAGCCAACATAACGTTAATGCCTCTATAGCTCTAATACACATAAAGCTCGTTACATATAGTCTGGACAGAACACTCTTATAAGTGGGTTCAAGGTGGGGAGGAGAGGGGAGACGGTAGAGGGAGGTGTCGGTTTCCCATCTTCTTTTTGCACATGACACGTTGATTTTTTTCGGTGCAGATAAGGCTCAGTTGGGGTATCTATAATTGGTATTATTATTCTTTCAAGCAGTTTCGTGTCTTCGAATTAACATTTCCAAGAGAGAAATTATTCCTGTAGGGGTTATGGAAAATGTTGGGGATCTACCTTCATTCTTTGGATGCAATCTTACCTTGGTCTTCCCATAGGTGCACAAAGAGTAGGCATTGTGGAATCCAATGATTGTGCGCTTCGAGCAAAGATTGGTAGGATGGAAGCGTCAACTCCTTTCTAAGAGAGGGGGGGGGGAGAGATATTAGCCTTAATCAAGAACACTCTTACTAATTTACCGACCTATTTCCTATCGCTCTTTGTGATTCATGCCACAATAAGGCAAAGACTAGAAAATTTGGAAAGAGATTTCTTGTGGGAATGGTAGACGAATGGTCATAAGTTTTATTTAGTGAACTGGGAGAAAGTTTGCTTTTTTGTTTTAATTTGAGTAAGGGTATTATTGTCATTTTGACTAGTAAATGGTGTCACGTTTAATGTTTTAGTTGTTACGTTTAGGGATACTCATAAAAAATAAACAACAACATAGAATGTTAGACGATATATAATAGGCTAATTAATGATACCACATGTAAGCAGCTACAAATTTATTTAATTAGTTAGTTACTTTTAGAAATGAGAAAATTATTTTTTTAACCATCGTAATATTTGCAGGCAACCGATTTGACCAACAACTTTACAATATCCCAAAATTGACCAATGTACTCAATAATTAGGTGTGATGCGGTCCCTTTTGTTAACAGACCATCCACTTTTGTAGCGAAACTGTTAATGTGGACTAACTGAAGGATCTTATAAGGGGTATTCTTGTACATCTCTATTGAAAATACAAAAATGAAAAAAAAATGATGGCAGTCTCGTCATCATTTTCAATGGAAATGTACAAGAATACCTCTCATAAAATTCCTTCAGTTAGTCCACATTAACAGTTCCGTTACAAAATTGAATGACCTTTTAACGGAAGAGACCACATTGCACCCAATTATTAAGTACATTGGTCAATTTTGAGATATTGTTAAGTGGGTTGGTCAAATCGGTTACCTGCAAATAGTATGATGGTGATCAAAAAGATAATTTTCCCCTTAAAAACATATCATTTTCCCCTTAAAAATAGATAATTTCTACTACTTAATAACAAGCTGAATAGCAATGCAAACATGTATTTTATCTAATGTGTGTAACAACGATCCCAACTTTTTAGGGCCTGAAACAAACAAGAAAAACGAGGCTCCCAATGGAAAAGAAGACGATTGAAAACGCAATGCATATCGACGTATTGTGTATCAAAATTCAATATCTATGATTGTACAGAGATATGCGTTGAGTATCGTAATTAAGATACGTAAACACACATACACACACACACACACACACACACACATATATATATATATATATATATATATATATATATATATATATTCTATTAACGAACAAATTAATAAAAAATAACTTGATAAATTAACTTTAACCTCATAACCTAAGTGGCTAAGTTGTTATTGTAATACCCTATCCTACATTGGATAGATGTAGAATTTGTATGTGTTTTATAAGGTGGTCACCCACCATGATTAAACACCAACATCATCCATGAGCTTTTGAGTCGGTTTGTGGTAAGTCTGAATAACCCATTTGTAATTTACTGTAGAATAAATATTGTACAATAAATATTAGTTAGTGTGTATTTTCCAAATATATCCATATGAGAGTGGGGTTATCAATCAAAGTGAGAATCGAATCAAGAGTAAAATAGTAAATATAACTTTTTTAAAAGAAAATATTAGAAAGTGATTTTTTTTTGTAATACCCTTAAAAGAAAATAAAGACAATTTTTTTAGGAAAAGTGGGAGCAAAAGATAAATAAAAAAACTCAAGGTGAAAACATGGCCATGTGAATGTTGCAAGATCCTCCTCTGGTTTCAAGTTTCAACCTAAAAAAGAAAGCACTAAGGGGTGGTAATTGGGTGTTACCGATTAATTTGAATAAAACCATTATCTACTCAATATAGTTAATGAGTAGTTTTGGATACTATCTAATAACACCCATTAAGATTAATAGGTATTATTTGATAATATCCAATTCTATCCATAAATAAATGAGTATTATTCGGATAATACCCAATAAAGAACATCATTTATTGTTTTGAGTATTACTTACCTACTTGTATTATGATTCACTAAGCATAACATACACACACAAACCCACCCAAACACACACACGCAGAAAAAAAAACACACACACACACACGACAAAAACACACACATGATAAGTTAATAACTTAATATTCATAAATTATAATATTTTCATCAACTTTTCACATTTAATAAAAATTCATGAGCCCCACTTTCAACAACGACCGTGATATTCTCTTAATTTTGACATTTATCTTTTCTTTCCTTTTTTTTAACTCCTCAAATAAAAAGTGACATTAGCAATGCTACACTATTTTTATCACTTAATATATATATATAATTGTCAAAATTTTATAATAGTCTTCATAGTTGTGAGATACAAAATGTACGTATTTATTTATTTGACACTAATAAATGATTATGTAAAAGTAATAAAAAATAAAAAAAGTCAAATACTTTATTAAAAAATTAAATACTTATATTCATTATGATTATAAATTATAAATAACAAACAGATATTCTTAATCCAAAACAAAATAACAAATATGTTCATAATAATCAATAATTTTTATGATTACTTGTTTATATGTATATTAACTTTCAAATAAATATCAAAAAGTGGTCTAGCCTGGTGGTAACAAGCTTTAGTATAAAACAACTTAATCCAAGTTTGAATCTTGCTAACAGTGAGTTATGTATCTAATTGTTAATATTTTTAAGTAAAGAGTATAAAGTGGCGATGGGCGGCAGTGGCGGTTGCCGGAGGTTGGTGGTGATGGTCGGTGGAGGTTGTTGGTGGTGGTGGGAGGCGGTGGGCGGTGGTGGTTGTCGGAGATGGGAAGTGGTGGTGGTGGGTGGAGGCGGTTGATGGTGGTGGCATTAGTTGAATAAACTCAATGGTGGTATTATTATTTTTAAGTAAAGAGCATACAATGGTGATAGTGGCGACGATGGGCGGCAGTGGCGGTTGCCGAAGGTTGGTGGTGATGGTTGGTGAAGGTTGCTGGTGTTGGTGGGAGGCGGTGGCCGGAGGTGGGAAGTGGTGGCGGTGGGTGGAGGTGGTTGATGGTGGTGGCATTAGTTGAATAAATTCAATGGTGGTGGTGACATTAGTGGATAAACCCAATGGATAACCGGTTAATATCCATAATTATCCATTTTTTTTATTGGTCTTTAATGGATATTATCATTAACACCCATTAACTTAATTGCGTGTTAATGGATAACACCCAATAAATCTTTTATAATGGTTATAATAGATAACCTAATGATTGGATAAATTTTTACTACCGCTAGCGATAAAAACAATTGTTTATTTCTTGACCAAGTTGTAACACTTGTAGTAAATATAACATTATTCTTTTGTAAAAAATAAATTAGTAGATATTTAGTTTAATTAAAAATGAAACGGACAATTGAGTCCGTATATAGCTGATAAGAGATTGTTCTAGCTTAATTATAGGTCTCGAGTTCGTTTCACGAGAACCAAAAGACCGTGGAGGGTATTCAACGAAAAATAAACAAGGGTAATTTCGTAATTTTGAGTTTAGCCGGTATTTTACTCAAATAAAAGGAGGCGATTATGAATTTCATTGTTGATATTTTGCTTGAAAGATCGATTTAAAAATCTCAGTCTATAAAAATGATGTACCATTCCATCATCTCAAATGGTCATCTTGAAGAAATCTATTTGCGGTTGTGAGGGTTCATCTCCACCAAGAACCCTAATTTACTTTGTGTTGGGTAGAACATGTGGCGACCCGACCCGGGCCCGAGGTGGAACCGAGGGTCGGACCGCCCAAATAGGAGGGAAACAAGTAAACAAACAACATGCAAGGACTTAAATAAAGAAAACGACGTGACACAACATTAGAGACGTAGCACGCCTCGGCACCAAAAGGCCGGAATTTTTAAAACTTTTCAAACCTGATATAACAGTTAAGCAATTAAACCAAGTCATCGGCGACACTACATGCCGGAACCCAAGCTAACAGTTTATGGACAAGATTTAAATAAGAGCTAATAGGATGCTCAGCGGAAGACTTATACGTAGTGAACTATTAACAAGATAACCAAGCACGGCTTACACAATGCCGACATCAAAAGGAATACAAATACTACAAGTGTTAAACTACAAGTAGTTAATAAGAGTAACAAGTTCAAGTTCTATACAAATTCCCAAGCATAGTCTAATTGACTTGCTTTAACCCATCGTCCTTGCAAAATATAAAAGGAAGGAAGAGGACATCTAAACCACCTCTTCAACTGCAACGTCGGACCAAAAGAGGAACAAGGCACGAACACCGCAAGCCTCAGCGGGAAGGACCTGTTTGCTAGGATCTAAGCGATAAAGGGGAATGGGTAAGTCATAAAGACTTGTAAGCTATCAATCATGCATGTCATGGCAATATGCAACATACAAGGCAAGATATCGTCACATAAGTATAGAGATCATATATCTAAGATGCACATTGTTTCACATAGGTGCTCGTAATTAAATCACATAGGATAAGGATATATGGAGGCCGGGCCCACGTAGTTCTGCGCAGCAAGCGTTATACGGAATGTGATGGTGTCGGATGTGTGTATGTACATCGACCTTCGAGGAGATGCAGGGATAGACACCAATGATGCTCTTAAAATGATTCTGACAAAGCTAGGGCTACTTCCCCTTTGTGGCCCCGGTGGAGGCGTGTGTGAACAAGGGCGGGTATGCCATTTGGACTCATGCAAATGCCAAGTAGTGTTTACTTAACAAATTCTCAAGTAGTGAACGAGGTCGACAAGAGCGATCTCGTTCATGACAAGTAAATATTCTCATCAATAATCAAAGCGAGTTGAGTTCGACAAGAGCGAACTCAACATGTCAAATAGGCATTCTATTATATGACATCCAGAATCAAGCATGGTAATCAATCCAAATTCAAGAGTCTAGAATTATCATTCTTAGAGAAACGTGTTTAGAACGTCGTAGGGATTGATCATTGAGCCGGTATTGTTCAATGGCTCACTAAATTTGACTCCGTTGAGTCGTCTCTAAAAATTCATCCAATAGAGTTTAAATGCTAAATGCATCCTAAACCCTTTTCTAAGTTCTCGTATAGGATAGACTAGGCTATTAATCCACTTAACAACCATAGTCAGAATTATCAATAATTCATAATTCATGGGAACTTTAGAATCATTATTTCAAAAGTTATCAAAAGCCAATGGTCCAAGAACATTAGTTATTCATAGGGAGACATAGAATACATTTAATTCTAAGCATAGGACCAAATCAATAGGATGAACAATTCATTGCTTATGAAACCCTAGAAATCATAATCTCTAAGAGTTGTCAAAAATCATTAGTCCAAGAACAATAGTTGTTCCTAAGGAGGCATAGAACACTTTTAATTCTAAGCATAGGACTAAATCAACAAGATGATCATATCATTCAAAAACCTTACAAACTCAACTCATCATCAAACATGGCATGGACAAGGTAGAAGCATGGGAATCATAAGAAGAGGGGAACATGGCATTTCTAGCATTCACCTAAGGGGAATCAATAGCTTACCTTTCACCAAGGAAGAAGATGGGATGAGCACAAACCAATCGGTTGAAAATGATCAACTCTTCAAGCTCTACACTTTTGATGAAGGTGGCTTGAGCAATGGAAGAAGGGATGATGGAGAACCAAGAAGGAAAGCTTCAAGAAGCCATGGAACTCTCAAGAACTCTCTCTCACGTTTTTGGAAGAGACATCGACAAATGAGGAGACTCAGGCTGATTTGTGGCTTAAGAAGGGTCAACAAGTGAGTGGGACAAGTGTCACCATATTGTGGTTAGTAAATATCTGATTTTTATGGCTTAATTAATCACTAAAGGTCTCTTAATCCACTCTTAAAACATGTTACTAATGTTAGGACATAATCAAGGAGTGTTAGGGAGGTTTAAGTGAGGTTTAGAGAAGGTTTGGATAGGGGTTTGGGTGCCAAAAGTCGTACAACAGCAAACAGGGGAAAATCCCGTAGGTGGTACCAGATGTTGAGGCGGGCGCCTCACTAGAAGTGACGGCGCCTTGGATTCTGTGACTGGAGTTGATTTTGCAATGCTCTCAGATCTTGAGGCGGGCTAGTGCTCAAAATTCGATGCGACCGCCTCGTCTAGCCTTTGAAGTTGGTCTAAACATGCCCTAAATGGTCCCAAACTCATGGGCAACCATTCTAAGGTCTAACCCAACTCAAAACAAGTCGGAAACACACCCGAGCAACATCCGGAACAAGGTAAAACAAGGCTCGAATCATGCGAATGGTTAACGAATCAAACACCAATCAAGCACCAATCAAACTAGAATAACTTGGACATGGAAAAGGCTTGTTTAAACATGGTTATGACTTGAATACAAGTCAAGAACTCAACGAACACTTCTGACGAAATACATAATCTGACAAGAAGGAAATCGCTAAGGCCAAAACAAAGCAATCGAACCGGCGATTCAACAAGCAAGCATACATGATTCTAAACATGTTAAGAGCTTCATGAATGACTTATGAATGTTTCTAAATCATATATATAGACTAAGTAAACATGCTCACAATCAACAAGAAAACATGAAGGCAAGCACACAATACACATGCAAGAATCCGGGGTGTTACATTCTCCCCTCCTTTAGGTATTTAGTCCCTAAATTCTTACCAAGTTCATCGAATAGGAAAGGGTATCTCTCTCTCATATCGAGCTCGGTCTCCCACGTGGCTTCCTCAATATTATGATTCTTCCACAAGACCTTCACTAACGGAATCCTCTTTGTTCTCAAGACTTGTTCCTTCGTATCAAGAATCCTCACCGGCTTCTCATCATAAGAAAGGTCGGGCTGATGGTAATCTCCTCATAAGTAAGGACATGAGACTCATCCTTCAAGTACTTGCGTAACATCGAGACATGGAAGACATCATGAACATCCGATATAGAAGGTGGCAATGCTAGCAGATGCGCCCAGCTCCAATCCTCTACAGGATCTCGAATGGTCCAATAAATCTAGGCGAAAGCTTACCTTTCTTCCCAAATCGCTTAGTACCTCGTCGGGCGATACTTTCAAGAATACAAAGTCACCAACACGAAACTCTAAGTCACGTCTCGGTTGTGCGTGGCTTTTACGTCTACTACTGCGTAAGCAATCTAGCTCTAATAAGCTTTACACTCATTTGTTGTACCATCTCGAACCCCACTTAGCTTCACCAACTTCATCGACAAATCGGTGAATGACACTTACGCCCATATAAAGCCTTATATGGCGTCATCTCAATACTAGATTGGTAACTGTTATTATATGCAAATTCGGCTAATGGCAAATGAGAATCCCAACTACATTTGAAATCCAGTAGCACAGCACTTATGATAAATCCTCCGATACGAATCAATCTCTCCGTGACCATCAATTTGTGGGTGAAAAGCCGTACTAAAATTCAACTTAAGTACCCAAGCTTCTGCGGGGAATTCCAAAATCTAGAAGTGAACACAGGGTCTCTTTCGGAAACAATGCTAAGCTGGAATAACATGCAACCTCACGATATCGTGAATATACAGCGCCAATTGACTCGAAACTATAAGTCATCGCAATAGGAATAAAATGTGAAGATTTTGTCAACCTATCCACAACAACCCAAAGCGCATCAAAACCTCGGCGATGCATGCGTGGCAATACTGTCACAAAATCCATGGTGATATGCTCCATTTTCAACTCAGGTATCTCAAGTGGGTGAAAGCTGGCGAGGTCTGCAGTGTTCGGCCTTAACTTGACATGTCAAACATCTAGATACATACTCTACTATTTCTCTCTTCATCCCATTCCACCATGTCTCTTGAGTCCTATACATTTTGGTACTCACGGATGTATAGTATACTTGCCTTGTGAGCCTAATGTTAAGAACCATACGCTAACTCCATCGGTAGAAGGAACACAAACTACCTCGAAAAGTTAAGATACCTTCACTTTGTGCTGACAAACTCCGGTGTCTTACCATCACCCAATTCATCAATAACCTTCCACTTCGGAATCGGAGAGCTTGGGCATCTCGAACAATGCGGGCATAGCCTTGCATACGCTAGCAAAAGATAACTATGCCCACTCTGGCTGGACTCCATTCACGGACATCCTCAAGCATCTTCCATTCCCTCATCATCAAGCAAGACATAAAAGCCTTCTACTCCAGGCATCCATAGCAACATTAGCTTTCCACTGGATGGTACAAAATAGTGCGATCTTGATCCTTAAGTTTCTCCATCCATCGTCTACATCGCATGTTTAACTCTTTTTGTG
>JABEVN020001061.1:0-26586 GCA_013146195.2 Codonopsis lanceolata | reverse complement strand
CCAATTTATTATTTTCTAAAGAGAGTCATAAATTCCAAAAACGACATAAGCAAAGTCTCAAATAACAATGTGTTTATCTAAGAAAGTAAGTTTGAATTGTTTTCAATTCCAACACCGATAAAAGTGAATGAATTCATGTTTGGTATTAAAAAAGATTTAAAATAATCAATAAAAAAGACAAATATGTAGAATGTTGCAATATAATGATTAGAAGCTTACATTATAAATGACCGAAAACAAAATATTGAAAAACCTAAACACACAACAAACACAATTTATAAGTATCAAAAGCTGTAAGATTAAAACACAAAAAAAAATCATCAATAATTAAAAGTAAACAAAAAATTAAGAAACTAGCAAATCACTTTAAAAAATCATTAACACGTGCAACGCACGTGAAACCTTACTAGTTAACTAAAGTAGTAACAAATTTCAGGTAAATTTAATATCCCAAAAAGATATTAGGAAGTGTACATTCTTTTGGACGGTTTGAAAAGATAATTATTTATTTATTATTTTTGGAATAGATACTTCCTGCTTCCTAGTATAAGCACATTTATTCAACAGGCAGACTGGACCACGCACTAAGCCCATCGGGACAAACGTTACGATCATCGGGTTGAATTGGGCTGGACAACTAGGGTAGCCCATAGGCCTACCCATTGAACGAAGCAATTTTGTCTATTTTACCTTCTTTTTGGCCCACGACAAAGCCCATCGGGCCAAGTATTGAAGTTGGGCCAACCCGCCCCGCTCTAAATTTCACCGCACCTTTTATGGATCTTTAAAGCCCAACCCTCTAGTATAATATCAAACTAATGAAATAGGCATATTGGTGCGAAAATAAGTATACCCCTTTCGCTAAAAAATGTTGTCTCATTTCCTTATTGAAATGTCAAACTAAGAGAACAACAAATTACTACTCCTCCGCCATTATAAATTATCGTTTTCTTTTTTTTTTTAAATCGCCTGCTCCAAAATAATTGTTCATTTGAAACTTACACTTTTAGAACATCACTTTTACCACTTTACCATTATTTTTCACCTCTACTTTAATTATGAGCCACATACACATGAGTTTTAAAAGAAACTACACATTAAACCAATATAAATAATCAAGTCAATTGTTTTTTCTTAATCAACTTGTAGGTCAACTAGGATGATAATTTAGGACGGAAGGAGTACATAATATATGCTCCCTCCGTTCTAAAAGAATGTACTATTTATTCTATTTTTGAGTGTTTCACTTAAAAAATCCACTTTAAAAAATAAAGATATTAAAATATTATTTTATTATTAATGAGCTACTAAAAATGTAATTTTATTAAAAATTTGATTTTCAAACAGAGACTATTTACCCCGAACAGAAGGAATATTTATATAATGTTCTACCTGATAAAATTTTAGTCATTTAAAGAATATTGCGAAAATTGTCAATAGTATATTTTTAGAAAAATTGTGGACCAGTCCATTTTTTATAGTTTTCAACCACTTTACATCTATATATTTTTTTGTAACCGAAAAAAGACACTTCATGCATCGCGATGCATCATTTGTATATCACGATGCATGAAAGTGTCTTGTTTTGTGATGTATGATGTGTCTTTTTTTTGTTACGAAAAAATATAGGGGTGTAACTCCAATCGGGATTGGCCCAAATTTCTCGCAATTTTTTATATTTTGTTCAAAAATTGACTTGATTGTTAATATTGGTTTGATATATAGTTTTCTTAAAAGCTCAAGTGTATCTGACATACTTAAAATAGGATGTAAAAGTAAGAATAAAGTGATAAAAATATTGTCCTAAAAAAGAAAGTTTCAAACAAATCAATTATTTTTTAAACGGATGAAAAAGAAAAATATAACAATAATTTTGGGATGGAGAGAGTATATCTTTGGTTCAAATTTATTACTTTTTGTGTTTTTTTTTATTTGAACAATAGTAGTTATTTGAATGTCTAATATGAATTATTTTCTTCTTGTTTGTAGATGTTGAAGTTGATGCTGAAATGGAAAAGGTAGGGAGGGAAATGGTTCAGAAATGTGAAGGACTGCCATTAGCAATTGTTGTGCTTGGAGGGATTCTAAAAACAAAGTACACAATAAATGACTGGAAAGCTGTTGATAGAGCTATTTTTTCATATGGGAGTAAGGGCCAAGGTATTGACAAAAGATATGCAGCAGTACTACAACAAGTATTATTGTTGAGTTACAACAATTTGCCTGGTCATTTGAAGACATGTTTTCTTTATTTGGGAGAATATCTCGAGGATGAGGAAATATTGTCATTTAATCTTTATCATAAGTGGATCGTTGGGGGTGTTGTATCTACAAGCGACCAATTAGAAGGAGAATCATCAATGCTTGAGGTAGCAGCAAGATATTTGGGAGACTTGGCACAACGGAGCATGGTTCAAGTAGAATTAAACGATGATATAGCGGTAAAGGATGATATTATTTTTAAGTTTAAGTCATGTGGTCTTCATGATTGCATGCGTGACCTATGCTTGTCAAAAGCAAAAGAAGAGGAGTTCTCTAGTGTCATAGCAATCAAATCGCGTGGAAATGGGTTGGTATCATCGAGTTCCACCAATGTGTTGGGCGATTTTAATTCCCGTAGGCTTTCCATATATTATTATGACGAAAGTGTCAACCTTGATCTTGGACCGATATTGGAATCTATTGATCGGCAGCGGATTCGTTCTTTAGTGTTAATTCCTAAATCCATCGATATAGAATATCCGTTAAGTATTGGAAATTGCAGTCTGCTTAGGTATTTACAACTTGACAAAATTAAGTTTCCAAATGGAAAGTTACCCAAAAGTATAACAAGACTTGTCCATTTGAGATGCCTCAAGCTTCGATATTGCTTCTTGAAGGAATTGCCTGCATCCATAGGTAACCTGCTTTACTTGCAGATACTTGATTTATTTCTCATTTTTTGTGATCAGGTAATCATACCGAATGTTTTGTGGAAAATGAGACAGTTGATTAATCTTTTCCTACCATTAAACATGCGTGTAAAGAAAGAGCAGAAGTTACGATTGGATGGCTTAAGCAAACTTGAGGTATTACATGGAATTGATATATCTCAGTTTAATATGAAGGATGTTGTTAAACTAGCCAACCTTCGATCTATTGAACTTCTAATAAATGGGAGTAGTAGTACTTTTTTTGAGGATGTCGCTTGGTTCATAGACTACGTGAACATTGACACCTCACACCACATCAATGGTGTTCGTCTTCATTTTAATAACTGTGATTTTCACGAGGAAGAAGGTCGGTTAGTTTTGCAGAAAATGTTTCAGTGTTCGGTTCGTCTTTTATGGTGGGTATCTGAAAGCAAGTTACCAAAAATCAATTTTGATGAAACTCATTGCTCATACCAGCTGAACAACCTCACTAGGATAGCGTTACAGGACTCGGAATTCGGTGAAGACCCTTTCCAAATATTGGAGAAGCTTCCCAACTTGCAAATTCTTTTGTTGGTACATATACATTTTCCAGGGACGGAAATGGTATGTTCTGCGACAGGTTTCTCACAACTAAGAACGCTATGGCTCTGTATTTGACCAACTTAGAGGTGTGGAGGATGGATAAAGGGTCTATGCCAAACCTTTCTCAACTAAAAATACGTGAATGTAGCAACTTGAAGATGCTTCCAGACCAAATCAGGTACCTTACAGCCCTAAAAAAGTTGGAGATTCTTGAGATGCCTCAGGAGTTCAGAAACAGGGTTGGAGTGGTAAATGGTATACCAGGGGAAGACTTTGACAAAATCCGGCACGTGCGTAAGCTTATTATAGGATGAAACCCATTAGCTAAGCTACCAATCCATGAGGTATGTAATTTTACTATATGACATTTTATTAAGTGTTATCAACAACAAACAAAAAACTGCATTTGGTTTTACATGCATTTTTAGTTTCATTCTTTATAATTACTTTACTACAAATTATAAAACATATTCTACATCTTAATATTATATTTGTACAAGACAATCCCGTAATACCAACTACTCCCTCCTGGGCAAAAATCCTTGTTTGAAAGCCAAACTTTTTTTAAAAAATGAAACTTTTAGTAGCTTATTAGTAATACAATGACATTTTTATGCCTTAATTTTTTTAAAGTGGACTGTTTAACTGAAACATCTTAAAATGAAATAGTGTATTTTTTGCACGAAACAAAAGGAGTAATAATCAAGGGAATTTTTTAGTAACTATCAGTAAAATTTATTAAGTAGTCTTATCCTCTGTGCTACTAGTACCAAACGAAGAATTATTGTAAATCAAATTAATTATTTATGTCTATTTTTCATTCAAAAGTGGGTCAAATTCGTTTGTTTTTGTTTTCTTTCTTTTTTATTTAATCTGTTTTGGTAAAAGTTGACATGGATATGGCTACTTACACAGTTATCAATCTCCATCTTTATGTTTCCTTTGTAGGTATTTTACATTTGCAATGGGATGGAAGGTTGATCTACGTACCGATTCACGCGAGTTGCTTTTAGGTTTGTTTTTCTATTTGAGTGACAATTACAAAACATTTTTATTTCATGTCATGAAATGAGGATTTTATGTATTTATATGTGGAGATCCAATAGAGTATTTATTTGCTCTAGTTTAACCACTATTATATAGTATATTTTATATGTTTAAGATGATTTTTTGGAATGCTAATTTGGTATTCCAAATGATTTTTGTGTTTTCTGGGGCCTTAATTGAACGCTTTGTAGTGCTAAGCCTTTTTATGTTTGGAACCAATAAACACAAATATTTGCCTAATACATATTAACGTGGGAAAGATCTTTTTCTTGGATAAAAAACTTAAAAAAACCGTTTTACGGGTATTTTTCAATAAGATGTACGGTTCTCATCATGTGTTCGTAGGTTAAACTGTAAGAGAGTGTGACTCGTCTTTTTAGGAAAATGACTTACGGATTTATTTTTCGTAAGTCATTTTCCAAATATTTGAGCACTCATCCGCCCCTTTCACTATTACACATATTCACATACACATCATTATTACACTCAACAAATAAATTTAAAAAATATATAAATTAAGTTTTTTTATCGTATTTGTGTACACTATTTATAAATTTATTTATAATTTTACCCACTGCGTTCTAAAATTAGCGTCCAGCCGTCCACTATATTATTTTAGGACGTCCTAAACATCATCAATTTTCATTTTTAAAAGGCTTTTTTTTCATATGTATTAAATGTACTATTGATATGAATTCCATATATACCATGTTTCCATATTTTGCTTTGGATAAAGCTCTGTTGTGCAAAAACAGCTTGCCACACCTTTGTTTTATTACCCCTAAGTCGTTCAAACATCTTGTTTGTTCTGAAAAATAAACTCCTTCAGACTAGCACTCAATCAATGGTGATTGAGCTTACTGGTCCAGTGGTGAGTTTTGGTAGGTTTACGACTTACTACAACTCATCAATTAGACCTTGGTGTTGCTAAATCAATGCCATTAAATGAGGGCCAAAAGGAGAGGAAATGATTGACTTCGTTTCAATTGCGTCCATAAGTTGAAATGGTTCATCAATATCTTCCTACTCATTTTGTGTGTAGTCTTTTTCATTTTAGTATTGCTAGGATTAGAGTAATTTAGGTTGATGTACGAAGCAACTCTGATATTGGCAGACCTCTACTGAGTTCAATGAAAAATACCTTTCGTCAATTTAGCCTGTTATTCTTATCTAATGCTTTCTTGCTATTAAGCGTAGCCTACGTATTGAATCTTCCTTTCTATATTCATTACATCAACAGCTTTGCTTCTATATTATAAAGCCAACTGATTTGCTTGAACTCTTATTTTTTCATTAACAATTTTATAATTGCTTATTCCAAACTTAGTATACTCTGCTCGTATGTATTAACTGTACTATTAGCACATATCATTATGTATGAAATGCAAGTCATGCCATTTCGCAAGGAATTTTTAATTTGGGATGATAGGCTATTCACCTCCCATGTGACCCAACAAGTGGTATCAATAGTAGTAGAAGTCAAATTTCCAGGTTTGATATCCTGAGAGCAGTATTAGATGCAACATCAAAACGTTTATTGAGATTTGAGACTGCTTGTCTCGAATGCAATTCACGAGCAAGCAAGAAAGGCAACTCTACATTTGTTCCTGATTCTACCTAATAATTAGAAGCAAAACCATCACTTTCTAATTGTCAATAACATCTTTTTCATCTGAAGCTTCACCCAAAACATACCTTTTTTGCCTCGCTAGGATCGAATAGCCCGACTCCATTTGCTGCCTTCTGAAATACAACTGAAACAAGCTGCCAGCCAAGTTATTAACATAGTTGGCACTTGGCAGACATAAAAGTTGGTGTGAATATGCATTAACAAAGAAAATGAAACAAAATATAAACTTAGTTTTCTACTAGGATATCGTCACATCATAGTAATGCACCATTCTGGGAAACAGGATCTGCTGCTATTATAGTCTGTGTCCACCCCTCAAAGAGTTGAACTAAAATGATTCCAAACTACATACAAACAATCAAGTCAAAAATAGAACTATAGATATCAATATTCAAACTCTAAACTGAAGATCACGTAAAGCTACTGCTAACGACTATGATATTGGCAACTTCCAAATAATTACTAGTACCAATTATTATAACGAATTGTGGCTAAGCAATGACGTTCTACATCAACAGAAACTTTGATATTGACTTAAATTCTCATGCACAAACAGAATATCGAGCTCAACTTTGCAATAAACATGAGTATGATAGCTGAGATTTACTGGGAAAACAATAAGATAGGCAAAAAAAACTAAAAACAGAATCATTTACTCCATGAAATAATTGCAGATTGGATCCCGGTGTAAGTTCTACACATACACGTGTAAAGGATAGTTAAGAATCGTTTTTACAGATTGGATTCCCTGTTGCCTCCTCTGTTCTGGTTGGATTTGGTTAAAATAAAACTGCTTTTGATCTATTCTTATTTCATTAAAAATTGGGAGAAGAAGAAGAAGAAGGTATGTTAAAGCTAGCACGGGAGTGGCTGGTGCTGGTAGTCTGATCCGAGATTGAGGGAGAGTGGGCTTCTCGTGTGATTTGGGTGTGCAACGACCCACTTATTACAGAGCCATGGATAGCTGCATGCCTGCATTTGGGCTTGAAATAGCATGGAACAACAAGTTATATAATTGGACACAGATTCGAGTATGGTGGAAGAGGCTTAAAATCGTCGAATTCAAGCCTACTACCCTATTGAAATCTGATTGCATGATGACATTAATAATGTGAGAGGTGGTTCATTGATGGCCTAGGGTTTCAGCCCTACGGCCTACGGGAACTCTTTCCACTAGAAGTTCATGAAACAAGCCTGCGACGACATAGGGTTTTACACAGAAACGTATGAAGGAAGAAACTATTTATTAATTATCAAAAATTTGCCAGACAAAAATATTTAAGAGTGTATTTACATGCTCTAAAACAATCCAAACCCTAAAAGGAAAATTAAACAAAAATACAAATAATTAACAAATGTCGAACTTTTTGTTTTTAAACACGATAATAATCAAGCAAGATTATACCTCATCATATCAATCGCAACCGAAAAATCCATGGGCCAATCTAGGTGTGGGGTGGGTAGGGATCAAGCCCACTCCAAACTTCTCAACACCAAAAAAAAATTATAAATCATAAAATCATCTCCCAACCTTCTACACAAACTCACACTCATGCTCTCTCTCTCTCTCTCTCCCATGTTGTTCCGAAGCTTTACACCATTGAAATTGATCCAAATAAATCATTTACTTCACCATTGAAATTGATCCAAATAAGTCATTTACTTCACCCATTTCTATAAATTTCTTGGAGTAGTTTTTTTTTTTTTTTATCTCTTGTGGTTTAAAGCTTTAAATAATTAAATTTCTAGGATTACATGATAAAATGTGAAATATTTACATACTAAATCAGTAGTAACTATTTTTAGATCTTGTTATTATTTTGTGCAAGTTTTTGTCTCAAAATGTAGACATTGATTTGTTTAGTCGTTATTTTTAAGGCAAAAACTTATGTAAGACGATCTTACGGATATTTTTTGTAAGACGGATCCTTCTTACCCAACCCACCATGTGTTGGTGGGTTGAGTTGTGAGAGAGTGGAGCTTCATCTTACGGATAAAAATCCATAAGACGGTCTTACAAGAGACTTACTCTATATTTAAAATATTTCAAAATGTAGTTTTTTTTTTTTTTTTTTTTGTGTTTGATGTAGTAAATTATATTAAAAAATATTTCCCTTTTGGTTTAGTTTATTTTCTTCTAAAAAAATCGAATTATGGTTCTCGATTATTTTTATGATGTTTATAAAAAATTACTCCCAACGTTTTCAAATTTTCGTCTTACTTTTCTTTTTTGTCTGTTTCAAAATAATTGTCCTATTTCAAAACTTTTCATTTAGAATAATATTTTTAACACTTTACACTTAGTTTTTCTATTTACTTTAATTATAGCCACATGTTTAAGGGCATTAAAAAAACACACATTTCTCTAATAATTATAATCTAGTGAATTACTTTTTTTAAATGGCATGTCGGTTCAAAGAAGACAATAATTGGCAAACAAATGGAGTATTTTTGGGGTAATTAATGTTTATAATATTTTTTAAATATTGAACGCACTTAGTTTCAAAATCATGGATCTGTCATCCCTCATAAGATTTTGACCGAAGAATCCCTCCTAAGATTTTGTTGTGTACATTATGTTTGCATCACAATTACTACTAGATTAATTATGTCACCGGGCACTAGATCAGAGTACTTCATGGCTGGGATTGGACTTTTGGCTCACTTTAGTCTTTCTTTCCATTTGCTAAACCTGTAGACCCTGAATTGAATGGATGAAGATGGAGAGAAACCAAAGTGGGATGTGGTAGAGATGCCAAAATAGACACGGCCCAATGGATCAGCCCAGCCCGCCCAATATTATGTTGGGTCGGGCTTTAGGTTTCATAGGGCCATAAGATTTGGGCCGGAAAGCCCAACTTCAATGCTTGATCCAGTGGGCTTTGATGTGAGCTAGAAAATAGGATTAACTGCGGGTCGAAACACTTTACTGAAATTATAACCGTTCCACTACCCTCTTTTTAAAAAAACCGCATAAGTGCATTTTTATTATTTTTTTTTCTAATAATGTTCCTTTCTCTATCACCTTTCTTCCCCTAATTGCTTTTTAGTCTCTCTCTACTTTACTTATGCTAAGTGAAATTCAAAATTAATGATCGATGCCCAAAATTAATTATCGATGCTTAATTTTTGTATTGCAATCCAATTTTTGCATTGCGAAGCCCAATTTTTTAATTGCGACGCCAAAATTTTGGGCAATGGCTTTTGCATAGCGACCCCCAAAAAATTTTGAACGACACCCAAATTTTTTACGGACACCTCAAAAATTTTGAGCGACGCCCAAATTTTTTTACCGACGCACAATTTTTTTGTCGACGCACAAATTGGGACGGTGTGCGCGTTTTTTTCTTTATTAAGGGTATTTTCATCATTTTCTCCCCAAAAATATACTTTAGCGATTAAATAATAGGGCAAATTACAAGTATGTACAATTTTATAAACAGGTTTTCATTCAGGACCATCAATTTTTTGGATATTTCCGATAAGTACAAATTGGTTGCCAAATGACAAAAATGTCATTAATGAAGACAAATCTAATCCGACCTAAAAAAAACCAAAAAATGCTGATGTCAAAGTTTGGCATCGGCACTGTTTTGACAGTTTTTTGCAAATCAAAAAAATTCAAAAAATACTGATGTCTAGCCTTGACATCAGCATTGTTTTGACAATTTATTCAAGTAAAAAAATCAAAAAATGATGATGCCAAAGCTTGCATCAGCACTGTTTTGACAATTTATTGAAGCCAAAAAAATTCAAAAAAGCTGATACAAAGGCTTGGCATCATCACTGTTTTGATAGTTTTTGTAAGACCAAAAAATTTCAAAAAGCTTATGGCCAATCAGCACTGTTTTGACAGGTTTTTGCAAGACCAAAAAAATTCAAAAAAGCTTATGCCAAAGTTTGTCATCAGCACTGTTTTGACAATTTATTCAAGCAAAAAAAAAATCAAAAAATGTTGATGTCAACGCTTGGCATCAGGATTGTTTTAACAGTTTATTCAAGCCAAAAAAAAATTTAAATGGATATATGTCAAGGTTTGACATCAGCACATTTTTGATAGTTTTTTGCAAGACCAAAAAAAATTTTAAAAATTGATGCAAAGGCTTGGCATCAGAACTGTTTTGACAATTTATTCAAGCCAAAAAAAAATCAAAAAATGTTGATGTCAAGGCTTGGCATCATGACTATTTTGACAATTTATTCAAGCAAAAAAAATTCAAAAAAGCTGATGCCAAGGCTTTGCATCAGCACTATTTTGACAGTTTTTTGTAATGCCAAAAAAAAATTAAAAAAACTAGTGTCAAGGTTTGACATCAGCACTGTTTCGTCACTGACTAGCTGTTCAAGTCCATCAAATAACTATCATGTATGCTGCTCTTATTGCGTTGCAGTTAATCAATTTTCTTTGTTTTGAACTGCAATAATGAGTTCATAGGTCGCGCGGTGAGCAAATTTTGGCTTTTTAAGAAACAATGAAAAATAATAAATAAACTGAAACTCTATGAATGAGTTTGTTTTTATGGTTTCCCATTCTAATTAACCCCTATTTTAATATTTTGTGATCCTTGTTAAAGCTAAGGAGAATAGTCAAGGCAAGGTCAAGTTCAAGGGTCTTTAAGCTATTTCCTGGTTTTCTCAAACTACAGGGGTGTCGAGTGTCAAGTTGGATAAGTCTGTTTGTTTGTTGGCAGTTAATACCAGATTGCCTTTTATTCTTTCTTGTTTCAGTTAGTTGTTAGGTTCTTATCTTTTATTCTTTCTTGTTTTGTTAGCCATATAAAATAGATAGGCTTCCTTCATAATTTGTAATCTACTTGAAAACTCTCGATATTTTCTCACAACAATGAATAAAAGTTCAGTTTCCAGTTAGTGTTCCTATTAAGAATTTAACATGGTATCAGAGCCATTATTCCTGGCTCTTCATCTATCTGAATCATCTCTGCTAATGCCCTCTCATTAATTCTTTGGATTTCCGTGTCTGTAAGTATTTCTCTTCTCTGTCATCTTCTTTTCTTGTTCCTTTATCATGTCTCAGACAACATCCCCCACAAAATCTACCAAAAACACCACTCAAACTTCTTCTTCCACCTCTGAATTTTATGACTTCACGGATTCCACTTTCCAGTTACCCTCTGGCCATCCCCTCTTCCTTCATCCCCATGATCATCCAGGGATGAATCTTGTCTCTGATCCACTCACTGATTGTAACTTCACTCATTGGAAGCTTGCAATCACCATTGCCCTTTCAGCCAAGAACAAACTTGGCATGATTAATGGATCTTTCAAGAAACCTGAAGCTGAATCTAAATATGCCAATACATGGGACAGATGCAATTCTATGATAATTTCTTGGATTCTTAACTCAGTTACTCCTGAAATTCGACAAAGCATAGTTTACTTTCCCACCTCTTATGAAATGTGGGAAGATTTGATCACTAGGTATTCTCAAAATGACATACCAAAACTCTATCAAATTAGGAAAACCATTGCCTTGTGTACACAAGAAACTTTATCTGTCAATGCCTATTTCACTAAGTTTCGTGGCCTATGGGATGAATTATAGAATCTCCTTCCTCTCCCTAATTGTATATGTGATTGTGTTTGTGGAGCCTCCAAACTTCGTGAGGAATATGACCATGCATACAAGATTACCCAATTTCTTATGGGATTGTCTGACTCTTACACTGATGTAAGAGGTCAGATTTTAAGAATGGTTCCTCTTCCTTCCTTATCTAAAACTGTGTCCATGCTTATTCAAGAAGAGGGCCAAAGACAGTGTGGCACCTCTCCCAGTCAACCTAATCTTTCTACAGCCTTGCTTGGCAAAAATGGGAACAACAATTACAATGGTGGAAGCAGATTCAACAGATCTGGAAAGAATGTTCAGAATATTGGCAGTGGTAATGTTCCCAGAGGCAAGTTCTTTTATGACTTCTGCCATGGAGACTCTCATCCTAAAGAGAAGTGTTTCTTCCTCAATGGCTATCCAGAATGGCATCCACAATATGGCAACAAACCTGATCTTTCTCGGATGCCAAAGAACAAAGGTAAAGCAAAGAGTGCAGCTACTGGAAATTGTTTACCTTCAAGAGACAACTTCACCAACAACAGTGGTCAGTTCACTAATGAACAAGTTGCTCAAATTCTTTCTATGATTACTCCTAAAGCAAGCTGCATTGAAACTGATTCCCCCCTTGACAACAATGATGTTCACATGGCAGGTAATCTTTCTACAATATATAAATCTGGAAACTCTTCTTGTTTGGCTAACTATAAAACCTATGATAATGACTGGATTATAGATGCTGGTGCCTCCCATCACATAACCAATTCTCTGAACACTCTTCTCAATCCAGTAGCAATTCAATCTTCTATTCAGCTTCCCAATGGAAAGTGTTCTAAAATCACTTGCAAAGGATCTGTTAAACTCCCTAATGATATTATCTTGCATAATGTCTTTTATGTTCCTGAATTCAAATTCAATCTCTTATCTGGAAGTAAGTTCACTTATGATAATGAATGTAATCTCATTTTCTCTTCTAATCTTTGTTATGTTCAGGACCCTGTCAAGAAATTCACCCAGATGATTGGTAAACTGGCTGAAGGTCTATACAAATTAGAACCATGCTACTCTCATGTAAAGATCAATATGAATAATATCAACACTGCTAATTCTTCTTGTAGTACTTCTGACAATGCTCCTTTCAATTTGCTAATAATGAATGCTACTCTAGTTCTTCTGTTATTGATCCTGTTCTTTTATGGCATAAAAGGCTTGGGCATTTACCATTGCCTTCTATGAAACACATTGAACCTTTATACTCTTTAAATTTTAAAGATTATAAAGAATTCAATTGTGATATTTGTCATCTGTGTAGACAAACTAGACAACCTTTTTACCTTAGTAACTCTCAAAGTTCTTTTCCCTTTGATCTTCTCCACTGTGATGTCTGGGGTCCTTACAGACACCTGACTCTTGATGGTTGTAACTCTTTTCTAACTATTGTTGATGACAACACCAGGGCCACTTGGACCATTCTTCTCAAAACCAAAGCTAATGTGTGCCAAGTTATGAAAAACTTCCTTACTATGATCAACACTCAATTTAATAAAGCTGTTAAAGAAATAAAATCTGACAATGGGACTGAGTTCTTTAATAGTTGTATGAATGCTCTTCTAGACAACCTAAGTATTATCCACCAAAGCTCCTGTACTGAAACCCCTCAGCAAAATGGTAGAGCTGAGAGGAAACATAGGCATCTGTTAGAGCTTGCCAGAGCTCTCAAATTCCAAGCAAATCTTACTATACATTTTTGGGGAGATTGTCTCCTAACTGCTACTTATCTCATTAATAGGCTTCCAAATTCTGTCTTAAAATTTAAAACACCTTTTGAAGCCTTACATGGAATTCCTCCAAAGTACAATCATCTTAAAACTTTAGGCTGCTTATGTTATGCATCTACTTTGGCTGCCAACAGAGACAAATTTCAACCTAGGTCTCAAAAATGTATATTTCTTGGCTATGCTGTGACTAAAAGAGCCTACAAGTGCTATAATCCCAGCACTCACAGAATCATCTTCAGTAGAGATGTTGTTTTTTGTGAAAATGTTTTCCCTTTCAAACATAATAATCAAATCAAATCTTCCAATCATAGGTTATTCCCTTCTATTGATATTCCTATTTCCATTGACAATGATGACCTGAATGTTCCTGTCCCTAAAGAAATTCCTTCATCTGAATCTCTAAACTCAGCCTCAGATCCTACTCATTGTACATCTGAACCCAATATTAATGTTCCTACTAACTCCAGACCTATTAGGAGTAAAACTATACCAGCAAAATTCAAAGATTTTACTGGTTTGCCTGCTCATTTGCAATCTCACAATGCCTGCAATATTAAAGGTTCTTCTCCTCACCTGTTTCATAAATTCTGTAATTTTAACCAAGTATCCTGTAATTATAAGGCATACTCTTGTAAAATTGCTTCTGTCTGTGAGCCCCAATCCTTTAAGCAGGCTGCCAAGGATCCTTTATGGTGCAAAGCTATGAGTGATGAACTAAAAGCCTTGGAAAACAACAATACCTGGACTGTTGAATATCTTCCTGAAAAGAAACATAAAGTTGGATCAAAATGGATCTTCAGAATAAAGTACAATCCAGATGGAAGTGTAGATAAATACAAAGCAAGGCTTGTTGCAAAAGGCTTTACACAAATTGAAGGGAATGACTACTTTGAGACTTTTGCTCCTGCAGCCAAGATTACATCAGTCAGAATCCTTCTCTCTATTGCTGCCTCAAACAACTGGCAGATAACTCACATGGACGTTTCAAATGCTTTTCTCCATGGAGATTTAAATGAAGACATTTATATGGATCTCCCTCCAGGTTACAATCACAATCTTTCTAATGATAAAGGTCAAGTTGTGTGCAAATTGAATAAGTCTTTGTATGGACTTAAGCAAGCACCAAGACAATGGTTTGAGAAGCTTTCTTCAACTCTCATCGTATTTGGATTCAAGCAATCTCTCAGTGATCACAGTCTGTTTACTATGAGTTCTGAAGGAAAAGTTTCTGGCCATCCTAGTCTATGTGGATGACCTTCTCATCACTGGGACTGACAAAGACATGATTGGAAAAGTGAAAGAGCATCTTCACTCTAAATTTCCTGTAAAGGATCTTGGCAATATAAGATACTTTCTTGGCCTTGAAATTGCTAGAAATTCATCAGGAATTTGTCTTCACCAAAGAAAGTATACAGTTGACATCATTAAAGACTGTGGGTTATTAGATGCCAAACCAAAATCTACTCCTATTTCTCAGAATCACAACCTTGCTTCTAATCCTAGATCCCCCTTAAGCAATCCTGGTCCTTACAGAAGGCTTATTGGGAGGCTAATCTATCTTACCATAACCAGACCAGATATATCTTATGGTGTACATATCCTTAGCCAGTTTATGGCTAATCCTGCATCAGAACACTGGAAAGCAGGTCTAAGGCTTGTCAAATACCTTAAAGGAAGTCCTGGTCAAGGGTTATTTTATCCCTCAGTCAACTCTCTTACTCCTTCAGCATTTTGTGATTCTGATTGAGCTTCTTGTCCCATAACCAGAAAGTCTATCACTGGATTCTGTGTGTTTCTTGGTAATGCTCTCATTTCATGGAAAAGCAAAAAGCAACAAACTGTGAGCAGATCATCTTCTGAAGCTGAGTACAGAAGCATGGCAGATACTTGTTGTGAGTTAATTTGGATTTTTGCTATTCTTAAAGACTTCAATATTCAGCTCTCTCAGCCAATTACTCTTTTCTGTGACAACAAATATGCCCTCTATATTGCTGCAAACCCTGTGTTTCATGAAAGGACTAAACATATAGACATAGATTGTCATATTGTTAGGAATTTACTTCAGAAAAATCTGATTTCAACCAACTACATTGGCACTAAATCTCAGCTGGCTGATTTGTTTACCAAAGCCCTCCCAAAGGGTCACTTCTCTGATCTTCTTGCCAATCTGAAAGTTGAAAATTTATTTTCCACTTTCAGCTTGAGGGGGGATGTTAAAGCTAAGGAGAATAGTCAAGGCAAGGTCAAGTTCAAGGGTCTTTAAGCTACTTCCTGGTTTTCTCAAACTACAGGGGTGTCGAGTGTCAAGTTGGATAAGTCTGTTTGTTTGTTGGCAGTTAATACCAGGTTGCCTTATATTCTTTCTTGTTTCAGTTAGTTGTTAGGTTCTTATCTTCTTTTATTCTTTCTTGTTTTGTTAGCCATATAAAATAGATAGGTTTCCTTCATAATTTGTAATCTACTTGAAAACTCTCGATATTTTCTCACATCAATGAATAAAAGTTCAGTTTCCAGTTAGTGTTCCTATTAAGAATTTAACAATCCTCTATGCCACACACACATACCTAGACACAATGTAGATCTTTGAGTGGGTTATTTGGCTGTTAAAGATTTATCCGTTTCTGACAACTTAACATCTTTAGCTTGTATCCATTTGTTTAGTTAACTGCGAAATTTCAAATACCCATGAGCATAAACAAGTCTAATTTGAGCCTTACTCTAGCCTAAATTTCAAATAAAATAAGATAAATCATATTAACAATAGATAATTTGTAGATATTCCATTGTATACCGTGATTAATTTGACAGAAGGGAAAGACGTAAGACGTAAGGATGTAGTTGCTCTATAATAATGTGCAGATTCATTCCTCTCAGCAAGTTCAGAAATCTCTCGCGCTCGTAGCCAACTCAGTGTCTCTCAACAGCCTGCTCCTCCCTCCACAATGCTTCTTTGGTTACTGGAGAGTGGAGATGTGAATATAATTTGCGAATGTTTTTAGACTATGGTGGTCGGGACCACGTTAAGATCGATGATGGTGCATGTTTGCCTATATGGCTATATCCAACATTGTTCCTTGGCAATACTAATCTTGCTCTTGACCATAATTCATTTGCTATGGATAATGTTCCTTCTGCACCCTCTATTGATATGAATTCCATGCCCTGTTTCAATATTTTGCCAGTCAAATGATATCCCACTTGAATTCTTTCCTCTGCATTTTATTGTGAAGGTCCTACTTTCACCTTTTTAGGTAAAGGAACAACAACCTTTGCAAGACACCCCCACACTCGCAAGTATTTGTTGGATGGAATTCTTCCATGCCACATCTCGTAAGGGCTTTTGTCTAGCTTCTTACGGGGTACCTTATTTAAAAGGTAATTAGCTGACAACACAACTTCTCCCCACATGTTCTGTGGTAATCCAGAACTTAACAACATGGCATTCATCATCTCTTTAAGAGTTCGATTTTTGCGTTCAGCAATGCCATTCTGTTGAGGTGCATAAGGTGATGTTGTCTCGTGGATGATACCATGCTCAGCACAGTATGCAGCAAATGGTGACTCATATTCACCTCCACGATCACTTCTTAGCATCTTAACTTTTCTGTTGAGTTGGTTCTCAACCTCAGTTTTATAGAGAATAAACTTCTCTATGGCTTCATCTTTACTTTTGAGAAGATACACATAGCAAAACCTAGTGCTATCATCAACAAAAGTAATGAAGTACTTATTCCCACCACGTGATTGTGTTGATTTAAAATCACACACATCAGTGTGAATTAATCCAAGTGGTTCACTATTTCTTTCAATAGTGTGAAATGATGTTCTTGTTAACTTTGCCTCTACACAAGTTTCACACTTGTGTTTGGAATCGATTTGGAATTTGGGTATGTAATTCATGTTAACTAACCTACGCAAGGTTCCATAATTAACATGTCCTAGTCTATCATGCCATACATAGGAAGACTCAAGCAAATAAACAGAAAAGTTATTCTTATTATTATTGCTTGCTGGTTTAACAACCATTACACTGAGCTTAAACAACCCATCATTTACATAACCTTTTCCAACAAACATTCCACTCTTGGACAGAGTTATAACATCTGACTCAAATACAATACGGAAGCCATGCTTCACCAGCAGAGTTCCGGAGACTAAGTTCTTCCGGATATCTGGTACATAGAGTACATTGTTGAGAGTCAGCTCCTTCCCGGATGTCATCTTCAACACCACTTTGCCTTGACCTTTGACTTCAGAAGTGGCAGAGTTTCCCATGAAAACCTTCTCGCCATTCTCAGCAGCTTCAAAGGTACTGAACATTTCTCTGTTGGAGCACACATGCCTGCTGGCACCAGTGTCGATCCACCATTGATTGGGGTTTGAACCCACCAAGTTCACTTCAGTGACAACCGCAGCAAGATTCAGCTCTGATACATCTGTAGACACCCCAAATTCGTACTCCTATTTTATATTGTTCAATAAATATTGCAAAATAGACTACTAATAATTTCTTATATGTTTCAGGAATAAATGTACGAAAAAAAGATAAATAAAATAAAATGATATGAAAAGAATAAAACAAAAATCAAAAAAAGAAAATAAAACAAAAAGAAAAGTCAACTGAAATCAAAAAGAAAAACAAAAGAAAACAAAAAGAGAAATAAAAAAGAAAAACAAGAAAAAGAAAGAAAATCAAAAAAAGAAAAGAAACAAAAGAAAAGAAACAAAAAAAGAAAGAAAAAGAAAAGAATCAAAAAAACAAAGAAAAGAAACAAAAAAAAGAAAAAAAGAAAGAAACGAAAAAAAAGAATGAAGAAAAACAAAAGAAAAAGAAAAGAATCAAAAAACAAACAAAAGAAAGCAAAAAAAGAAAAGCAAACAAGAAAAAGAAAAAAGAAAAGAAAAAGAGAAAAAACCACTCTCTCAGCCGGTCACCCCCCACTTCCTTAAATCTTAAGCTAATTAACCCACTATATAAACACATATTATACTCCCTCATACTCTCAATTTTCCCCACTACACATATTATACTCCCTCATTCTCTCTCATAAGCCCGGCGGCCCACTCTCCCTCACTCCCAGACTCTCCCTCATTTTCACTCTCAAAAAACTCCCTCACTCTCTCTAATAAAGGCCCCAGCCCCAGCTCTCTCTCTCTCTCTTAATTTCTACCCCAATCCATCGCTCTCTTTCTCCCCTCAATTTTCCCACCCCACTAACTCTCTCTCACACAAACTCTCTCTCCCCTCAAAAACCGCACAACTCTCTCATAATCCCTCTCTCATCATTGCGGCCCACTCCCTCAAATCTCTCACTCACACACACAGAGTCTTACTCTCTCTCACCCGCACACACACACACATATATAAAACACGCACACACAAAATCTGTAAAAACACATATCACTGCTTAGTTATCTTTGCTTCGATTTCAACAACAAAACCAATAAATAAAGCGTCACTTTAGAGTTGACAAGCACAAGCCTCAAAACATCAATCAAATCAAGCAACAATCCGGTTCAAATCAGGTTGATTCGGTCAGTTCGATTCAAAACAAAAAAGACTCCTCTCCAGAGGAGCAGGCAGAAGCACACCGCCTCTAAAAGGTAATACCTTTAAGGGCGTATTTTTATTTAATTTGTATTTTTTTCCTTTTATTTATTTTCAAAAGTTGTATTTTAAATCGGCACAATGTAGCCAATATAAGCCGTTGTCTTTGCAGGATTAGATTAGAAAATATTTTGTAAAGAGCCATTATAATGGCCAAATATTCTTAAATGTGTTTGTAATTATTGGAAGGAGGCGGTGAGGTCAAGTAAATAATGTAGCCACGAATGTATCATTTAATTTTCCCTTGTCAAAATAAGACCTTATTTATTTGCTAGATTAATATAACAATGAGCATACTTGACCAAAAGCGCTTTGAGACCGAAAAGGCGAGTTGGGTGCCTAGCACCTTCGACTTCGTAACTTAGCCCCGAACCCGTTTTCTAAAATCTACGGTTTTCTCTTACGGTTTTCCTTTATTTTTGCCTTAAAATAAAGGTGGCGACTCTAAAACTTTCGAGATCCGGTGGGGCCTCGCAACGCATAAGCTCCCATAGTGATCCGATTGGGCCATAAGGTCATTTTAATAAATCCATAAGTGGGGGCGTCGCAATATCTTTTCTTGCACTTCTATTATCCCCGAGAAAAAAGGGAGAATGAGAATGGAAAGGTAATGCATTCCCATATCTGTTATCCACGAAATAAGGGATAACGACATGTGGAAACCTTTGTAGTTCCCATTTTGGATACAAAATCCACTCAACAGCAAGAGGCACATTCCAGCGTGCTAATATAGACGCACTCCTCTCGCACTTTGGATTTCGTCTTCCTAAACAAGGGAGGGTGGAGCAGAGCGGTGGTGTCCGCATCCGCGTCACGGCGCACCCCTATCCAAGGGCGCGCGGAGCACACCAGGAACCTCACAACATCTTGAGAGATGTCATCCACCATGTTTGCTTCACGGTCTCTACTTGGCTTTCGTAGCCTTGTGACCCGTGCCCCCACAGTTGTAGCACTTTCGGAAAATCTCTTCTTAGAGATTCCTCCCTTAGGTCCCCAAGCCGACCCTTTTAGCGGCGGCTTTGCCTTTGCCTTTTGAGCTTTGGCCATGCTACCATATTAGCTTTAGCGACCACGAGGAATGAATGTCTTCTTGTCGGAACCTCTGTTGTCTTCTTCAATCGAGTCGACAACCGTTGTTCCACATTCATCTCCTTTCGCTTGTGTTTGATAGCTCTTGAAATCTTTCCAAGGCTGGAGGCAATTTCTCAATAATTGCGCCACTTGAAAAGTTTCACTCCAACTCATCCGCCCGGCTTGAATTTCGTGAAAAATCACTTGCAATTCTTGTACTTGACTATAGACAGTCTTGGAGTCCACCATCTTATAATCCAGGAAGCGGCCAACAATAAACTTTTTGGCTCCAGCATCCTCGGATGTATATTTGTGGTCCAACGATGTCCACAACTCCTTTGCCGTTGTCTTATAACGGTAAACTTCGTACAATGAGTCTGTCAACCCATTCGATGCGTAGTTTACAAAGAAATCGAGAATGCTTCCATGCTTATCTGGCGATGCGATTTGGACATCATTCGATTCTCACCCGTTGGAGGATCTTCTTTCGGACACCTCGCTAGGTTCGGGGGTGGTCAAGTAAAACGGCATCTTCTGGCGCCATCGCTTGAAATTCAAGCCACCGAATTTCTCCGGGTTTTTAAGCCATGATGTACTGGCATAGGTGGATTGGCCACAATCTGAGTCACAGTAGCATTAGAGGTCGTTGGGTTCAAGGTCACATTAGGTTCCTTTCCAGTAGCTTGGGTATTCAATTCAGTTGTCATATTGTGCTGTAATATGAACAAGGTTAGAATACACAATTCTATATTTTGTAAAAGTTTGTTTTCCCCTTTAGAAGGGTCTACTGTTATTCAAGATAACAGTACGATTCTGTTTTAAGATTGTTTGAAAATGGTATAGGGAAAACAATAATAATCAAATATAGAATGGATACAGTTGGAAAGGTTATCTTTGCATAAGTCAAGGTCTGCGGTAGAGTTCAGTCTACTGAGGTAGAGTTCAGTGCCAGGTAGACTTCATGTCACAGTGAGGTAGACTTGAGTCCAGACTTCGGTAGACTTCAGTGCACATTGGTAGAGGTAGACTTCAGGGCGCTACGGGTAGAGGTAGACTTCAGGTCTGCCGCTGGTAGAGGTAGACTTCAGTTCTGCCGCAGGTAGAGGTAGACTTCGTGTCCGGCCACTTGGGTGAAGGTAGAAGTTAACTAGTCCGAGGCCTGTGTCATGCACAGTTTCCTTAAAACAGATTCGTCCCTTCCCGTCTGTGCTTGGAAGCTGTAATGGACGTCTGTCTCCCAGGATACAACGGAGAGACCGGAGAATCCTTTAGCACTAAGGATTCCAGCGAACTGAAGTTGTATCTGATTTTATCACCAACAAGAACACAGAGGGCCAAAGAATTCGCTCAACGATTTGCAAAATGCAGAAGTGAAATGGAGATTGTCGTAAACTGTGTTTTCAAACTGTGGATGGCATCTCCTTTTATAGGAGTAGACAAGAGACTGAATTAATAACCACATTGATGATGAAATAAATTCATCATCAATAGGTAAATAAAATCTCACATTAAAGTTGGTAATAACAGCCCATAACAAAATCAAAAGAATAATTAACAAAACGTGGGTTGGTCTGAACAGGCAAATTTGGTCCGACATTCGTGTCCGCGGGACGCGCTCGCACATGAGTACGGTATCCCGAAGGCTAAACTGGACCATGATTTGCACCCCCCCCCTGCGCAGGCGTGCGCGAGAGAGAGCCTCTATTCTATACAAGCTTATCCTTTCAACATAAGGCACTTGTATATAAACCACTCAAGTTTTTGTTAATCTTCAAATGTGGGATAAACCCACTTCCAACAACCACACTTTAATCAATCATAACTTATTCATCCAAACACCAAATTGGACAAATAAATATATGATTTCGATGTTCTCACGGAGTAGAACGCGATTCCACAATTACCCTTGTCATTACACAAACGACATGCGAAGAAATCCATGCCACAAAATGCACAATTTCATTCTTAAAAAACACAATTTTCCAACAAACAGAATATAAATAACGAAAACAAAATTAAACCGTGGTACTGAAAACTGCTTCAAAACAAGTCTTCTGGTGACTTGTATCAAGGTCTGCAGGTGGCTCTAGAAGGTCTGCTGGTGAAGGTCTTCTGGTGAGGGTCTTCTGGTGAGGGTCTTCTGGTGAAGGTCTTCCGGTCAAGGTCTTCCGATGAAGGTCTTTTGGTGAAGGTCTTCTGGTGAAGCACTGAAGGTCTACCGGTGAAGGAACTAATGTCTACAGGTAGAAGACGAAAGTCTTCTGGTGGAAGAAAAAAAAAACGTACCGAGGCCTGTGTAACACACAGTTTCCTTGAAACGTTATTCGCCCCACTCCCTGTAAGTGCCTGGAGTTCTAACTTAGGACGAACGCGTCTCCCAGGATACAACGGTAGAACCGGATTGCTTTGCACTTAAGATCCGTGGCCGAATCTATGCCAGAAATCTATCACCAGTTCAGGAGGCCAAAAAGAAGACGATGTTCAAGATGCAATGCAAATGCAAGTGTATCAGAGGATAGTACTTTCTATACAAGCTTACCCAACACCAATGGAGCCTTTGTATATAAACCCTTCAAGCTTTTCACTTTTTCCCAATGTGGGATAACCCACTTCCAACATATTAAATGTCCTACTTTAAACCTCTATAACTTATTCATCCGATATCCGAATTGGACAAATAAATATAGTATTCTTATGTACTCACGGAGAAGAACATAATTCCACAATTATCATAGTCATTACATAAATGACTCACAAATAAATTAGTGCCTCAAAGCCCCAATTTACTTCACTTAAAAACACTAGTTTTCCAACAATTACAACTGAGAACTCATTAATCCACCCAACTAAACCTGAAAATTATCCAACCAAACCTGTTTCGACCCAAAATTATTAACGATTTGGGTCGGGTTAAAGGGGTCGAACACTTTACCCTTTTTGACCCGATTGTTTGTTCTATATAAATGTATGGATTTTTTCAGAAAAAAAATCCAGGCTAAAAAGGTCACCCGTTATAACCCAACCGTTTCGACTTGTTTGATTTCAAATTCTAATACAGTAGGTTTTAACATGTTACCCAACCGACCCAATTGTTAGGCCAAATCACGCAACAAAGTCCCGACTCGATGATTGAGTATGAGGAAAAGTGCTAGTGCAAATAGTTTCACACGTCCGAAAAAGAGTTTCGAAAAACCATATAGTGAAAGGCTTTCGCCGGAAGTAAATAAGCATTAGCAGAGTTGCATGAAAACTTTTTCGATAATTTCCCTTTGGAAAAAAGTGAGATTTAGCTAAGGGTGCACTGAAATGGAAACAATATGTTCAAATGGGTTTATAAATAGAGTTGGTCTCATGTAAGACGGTCTTACGTATCCTTATCCGTAAGATGGAGCTTCATTTAAAAATTCACGGATCATAATAAATAAATAATATGTTATAAAATTTTGCAAAAAATAATGGCAAAGACTTGTGTAGGACGGTCTTACGGATCTTAAATTCGTAAGACGGAGCCCCATTGAAAAATTCGCGGGTTAATAACTAAATATGTTAATAAAAATCACAAATATTGGTTAACTGGGTTGGTCCTTTAGCAAATCTCAAAGGTTTAACCCATGGCAGTCCAATGTTTGACACGCCCCAGCAACAAAAATAATTTTTAATGCTCATTTTCTCTATTTTCTCCGGTGCCCCTGCACTTTCAATGTTTGCCGTCGAACTCCCACGCCTTGCAGTTTAATCCTTTGTTAGCTCCGTTAGCCATCTGTTAGCATCAATTGCTTTGGGATACTTGACAGATCCTAACGGACTTTGACGAAATGCTAAATGACACATTTAAAACCAAACGTGACACATTAAAAACACAAAAGTGACACATTTTAATGTTAAAAGTGACACTATAAATGAAATTTTTTTATACTTTTTATTAAAATACAAAGTGACACTCTTAATACTAAAAAGTGACACATTTAATACTAAAAAGTGACACTCTTAATACTAAAAAGTGACACTCTTAATATAAAAAGTGACATATTTAAAACTATAAAGTGATACTCTTAATACTAAAAAGTAACACATTTAATACTAAAGAGTGACACATTTAATATTAAAAAGTGACAATTTAATATTAAAAAGTGACACTCTTCCTTAGAGAATTTACCGGACCAAAATGAATCGTCTCGTGTTTCAAGTTCATCTACTACATGCCTAGATCCTGCTCACTCTGTTACGAAGGGAAAGAGAAAAAGAATTAAGAGAAGTATTGAAAAGGACAAGAAAAAGACTACTGATTTTTCTGATTCCTATCAAGCCAAAGAATTTGGTTCCAAGATTCCTAATGTTCAGTTATTTTAGACATATTTTCAGTAAATTTTGTAAGTTTGAGTAAGAAACATATATTTTACCTTGAAAAAGTTATGGTTTTGTGTTTTTAACGATTGACACTTGGGATTATATACATTTCTATGAATGAGAAGAGATATTTCAGTAGTGTTCAATTGGTTATTGCTGTTAAAATCACTAGCCCAAAAGTGACACACTTTAGTCTTAAAAGTAACACACTTCAAGCCTAAAAGTGACACTCTTATTAATACAAACTAGTTTTTTAACTCATGCGTTAAACGCATGTCAACAAAATCGTACATAAACAAAATAAAGAGGATTGGTTTATTAACAATTATACATATGTATATCACTAATCATTATAGATTCTAAAAAAATTTCTTATACACAACATTTGTTATCTTATTAGTTGGTTTTTCATCTTCACTGCATATTAATATCTTCTAACCAAAATAATGTGTTACTCTAAAAACTATGACATATAACTGTCTATAGCTAAATACTGATTTTTCTTTTCTAAAAGAGACATGCGTGCAATTATTGACTTTGAAACTTGTTAATTGTCATTGCATATGATACCAGCAATGTAAATTATATTCTCTGGAACTTGAAAGATAATCTTACATCCGATAAGTTAATGACAATCTTTTGATAAAAACATTTTCTCCAACATTGCTTCCTTTCAAAATTTTTGTTTCAGCAATGTGATCCCCAAGATTTATGATGATTAGTATTTTTCCATTGCACAACCCTGCAGCATGGCCAATGTTTCTCAATAGCATTACTGGAACACTAATTTTAAGTGTCAATTCATGGTCTGACAACCACGAACAGTTTATACTATTCAAAGACTTTGTATAATGAATGTCTTCGAACAAACTTAATTTTTTTCCGCCCTTCTAATAGAACGTGAACTCAATTAAGTTCTTCCTTTTGAATGATTACTTTTATTAAATTATATTTGTATTTTATGAATAAATAAATTTCCGAGAAAAAAATAAGCTAAAATCAAAATAACGAGATTATTTTTACTGTTGACAATTATTTTTGTTTTGAAAATTATTTTGATTTTAATAACTTCCATTATATTTTTTTTTTGTTTTATTGACTTCGTAACTATTATTTTTGTTTTATTTTTAAGAACTAGTTTTATGGAATAAATTTGTTTCGTAATTTTTTATTATTATTTTACTAACATTAGTTTAAATTGTTTTCTTTTATTGACTCTGTAACTATTATTTTTGTTCCATCAAATATTTTTATTTTACTAACGTATTTTTATTTTACCTAACTATTTTTAAGAATTTGTTTAAAATTTTGTTCCGTAAATTATTTTTATAATTTTACTAACCTCAATTTAAATTATTTTTATTTTATTGACTCTGTAACTATTATTTTTGTTCCATCAAATATTTTTATTTAACTAATGTATTTATGTTTTACATAGCTATTTTTAAGAATTTGTTTTAAAATTTTGTTCCGTAAATTATTTTTATTCTTTTAGTAACCTTAGTTTAAATTGTTTTTGTTTTTATTGACTTTGTAACTATTATTTTTGTTCCATCAAATATTTTTATTTTACTAACGTATTTTTTTACATATATATTTTTAAGAATCTGTTGTAAACTTTTGTTTCGTAAATTATTTTATTTTACTAACCTCCGGATTAAATTATTTTTGTTTTGTTGATTCTGTAATTTTTATTTTTATAGTGGCTTGTTCCATAAATTATTTTTATTTTACTAAACTCTTATGTTTTTGTTTTCTTGACTCCAGAACTATTATTTTTTGTTTTAGTTACTATTTTTTATGTTTAAAGAGAGAAAAATGTTTAAACATATTTAAAAGAGAGAGATGGTGATGATGAGATAGAAAATATGGAGGAAACGGAAGAGAGAAAAAGAAATACAACCAAAGAAGATATGAAAGAGAAAGAATGAAATGATAGCTCAAAAGTCAATAATTTAAAAGTAAGATTTTGGAGGGAGAAATCACCCTTGTCATTATATATATATATATATATATATATATATATTGTATGATTATAAAAT
>JABEVN020001060.1:0-26586 GCA_013146195.2 Codonopsis lanceolata | reverse complement strand
GGTCTCCTCCGTGGACGAAATTTGGAGCTCAAGCTTACGGTTCTACGGTTTTAGATGAGCTAAAATGGTGGAAGGGCTGAACTTGTGTTTATATACCTCCTCAAACTCCCAATCCAAGTGAATGGGTTAAGAGACTTCTAATTGGCCAAGGCATGCTAGCCTTTGATAAGCCATGATCGAGGGTCAATAAGGGGTCTAGACAAGTCAACAAAGGTGGCTTAGACTCCAAAGGTCGGCCAAGGGCAAGGGGTTAAGGGTCAATAACCAAAACATTCAGAAAACTCACCTATCACGAAGCGCCTTGCGGTCGCATCATAATGGGACCATGCGGCCGCGTGGTCCTCTTCGATCTGCACATTTTGACCCCCTCTCGGCATCTCTCGCGAGCCAGCCTCCAAAACCCAATGCGACCGCGAGGTTCTGAACTTAAAATTGTCCTAAACATGTCCTAAACATGTCCAAACTCAAAGAGCAACAATCTAAGGTGTAACCAAGCCCAAAACAAATCGGAAACACACAGAAACACATCAGAGACATGTTAAAACATGGCTGGAACCACTCGACAATGGCCAGATCAAACGAATCAATCCCAACTTAATCTAGGATAGAATGAACATGTATTAGGCTTGTTAAATCATGGTTATGGCTTGTATTCAAGTCCTAGAACTCAACCTTCTTCTCTGCGAGGCGAAATGAAGGCAATCACAGCAATGATGTACAACCTTAAAACACAAGCGAAGCAACGAAGCTTCAAACTCCCAACCAAGCATGAAACAACTAAGATGAACATTCTAAGTCATAATGCAAGGTACTAAGACTCTCATGAGAATTATTAAGGTGCTAACACGTTAATACGAACACGAAACAACAACGACAACATGGCATGCAACGCGTGGAAGACCATTACTCTCTTATGGCCTTAAACAATTCAATGCAAGCAAGATATGAATGAAATGAAGTCTCAAATATGTCAAGACATATTAAAAACATGTCATAATGATGACAAACATGAAATGGGGTTTGGGTTCTCACAATTTTGACCTTGCTCCCCCGACTTCAATGTCGGCACGGAGCTTGCTTCCATTTCCATACCCTCTTGTACCATCGCTACCAGCGATGGTCCATGAGACGGTCACATGAGAAGTTTCCTTGAGTGGCGATAGTAACATTACGCTCGCCATCCTCCAAGGTCAACTTACGCTTCTTTTCCTACGTATCCCTAACATATTCAAACCTTTGCTTTCGCGGTGGCTTGCCAATACTCCTGCATACGATCGTATAAAATTTTGCTCTCGATGCGGAATTGGCTACCATCTGAAACTTGGCCATGCTCGATGCGCCCGAGGATAATCTTTGTAAGGGGATTTCAAATCAATCACCATGAAGGTAATCTTTTCGGCCGGGTCTTGAGTCCTCACCGATGAACACCTCGGCTCGGCGAGTGCCCTTACCGGGACCTTGTGATTTGTGAAACCCTCTAAAGCACCAGCATACGGCTTCAAACGATCATCACTCAACTCCAAACCCTGGAAACAAGAGTAATACATCACATCCCGGCATGCTCCAGTATCCACTAATATTCGGTGTACAACCCGACCATCAACTAACGTCTTATTTGAGACAATCGCGATTGCTACTTTGCTACATTACTCGCCAACTCAGCGAGTAAAGCGTATGCTTTGTTCTCCATCCTGCAAAGTTGTTGGTCGATCCACCACTTTTGACAAGGAGTAGATTTTCTTGCCAAGCTGCGTCGGAGTAAGTTCCTCATCCATTATTACATTGATTACCCTACGATCGGTGGGGCTTCTACTTTAGGAGCATTTCTCACATTGCTGCATCTCGCTTAAAAGCGATCTAACAGCCCCTCGTTGATCAACTTCTGAATGGCCTTCTTCAATGGCCAGCATTCCTCTGTGGTATGCCCATAATCGTCATGATAGGCACACCTCTTCGTCTGATCCCTCTCATGGCGGTAGGCTCAGTTCATACGAGGAGGATTTGGAAGCTTCGTTCAGGTATCTCGTACATAATGTCCTCGCGCAACGTGTTGAGGCGGGGTCAAAATCGACTCACGAAGGAATTCCTTGGCCGATCATGCAGAGATTTGCTCTTATTGTAGCCGCCACTTCCTGCCTGACCATTTCCCTTAGCATTCCCCGCAGCTTCGCTACTCTCCTTTTTCTTCTCCTTTTTTGCCGTCTCCCCGGCACACCATTTTTGTGCTCGCATGAGCATCTCTGCCTGTGTCTTTGGTTCGCGCATACTTAATTCTGATCGCAAACCACCCTCACCTTCGAGTAAGCCGGTCTCAAAACATAGTGTCACCTCTGCTCGGTCGGACCGAGAACTTGTTCCAATACCTTGGTAAACCTCTCCGGGTAGCTTCGCCAGTTGACTCATGCGCACCTTGTTTAACCTTAGACAAATCGGCCCTTGTCTTTGCCAATGAACCAGCCGTCCCAAAATCGGCTAAGAACTTTGCTCGCAAATCTGCCCAATTGTTGATTGAGCGTCGTGGCAACGCTCCCATCCAAGCCAGAGCTTTTCCTTGCAAGGCACCAACGAAGGCTCTGATCTTCAACGCCTCATCGGATGTTACTAAGCCAATTTGGGACTCGAAGGACATCAACCAGTCCCTGGCCTTGGTCTTGCCCGTGTACTCTTTAATGTTGGGAAAGATCAGCCCTGTCTTTGGCGAGCATTCTCGATCGAGGTGCCAATGGACTAGCAGATGTACCCAGAAAATTCCCATCGAGAGCCTTGCCTTGTTCCCAAGCCTCCATCCGGCGCTTCAACTCTTCGAAATCTTGCATGTTAATGGTTGCAGGCAAACCACCCGCAAGCTGAGGCTGTACCATAGGCAGAGGAGGGGCCTGTGGGGGTCCCATAGCCGCAACGGCTTGCGGAGCCCTCACGGCCTGCGCCACCTGTCCCTGAGGTGCCCCAGTGCAGTAATAGGTGACCGATGAGGCAGGTCTAGGAGAGGGAGTTCTACGCCGAACATAAGAACCCCTTAGCGATCGCGAACGGCGACTATATGCGAGATCTCGCGGTGAAGGCGAACGGAATCGGCGAGCATGTGACCTTTGCGGTGAAGCGAACGCGACGCCGAGCGTGGGCCGAGTCCTCGCCAACTCGCGGTCCTAGCCTTGAGTGCACACTAGAACAACCCGATGATCGGCCTTGCTTCCCTCAGGTTTCTCATTTGTTTAGAGCCTTGTGCTCATGGTTGAGAGTGAACAATCGAGAGGTTCACCGGATTTACCTCTATGAAATACACGCCCGGCTAGAGCCGTCAAAGCTGGTAATGGATCAACCTCGATGGGCAATGGCGGCTTACCCATAGCGATCAGTTGTAGGTTGAGTTGATGCATCTGTCCCAAATAGATGGCTCTCGGCGTAAAGCCTCTTCACGAAACTTCGTGGGCTAACCCCATTGCGGCCTCGGTAACTCGGCCAACGAATCAACCCACGCCTCGATTTAGCCGGTGGCGTGCATCATGGGGCGGTGGAACATTATTAACATTATTTCCCACACTGGTTGAGGCCGAGATTCTCCGCCATGTACCTCTTCTCTGAAACTTCAAAAACGACTACCGCTACCACCATCAATCAATCGTTCTCGCCATGGATGAAACTTCAAAAACAAAGAATATCTAACTAAACCTTTAATGCCGCAAAACTCTTTCCCGGCAACGGAACCAACTGATGCGTCCAAAATAATCCGGACCCACTTGATAAGCCTAATCCAAACACCTGGCTTTCAACGTGTTTGTAGATCCTCCAGAGCCTAACTCGAAATAAAGAAGAACAAGCGTGGCGGGCGGGCGTCCCTGAGCCCTCGGCGTGTAAATTAATACGCAAGTAAGCAATTGAATAAACAATTTGACAGAGTTTTGGCTAGAGAATCAGATTGTGCATACCTCTCTCCCAATTCTGCCAAGCTTTTATATGTGCCGGAGGCATAACTGCCCATAATCATGAATAACTGCCCATGATTAGCATTAACGCCCATGATTGGCATTAGCGCCACGATTGGCATTAGCGCCCACGATTGGCATTAACTCCCTTGCAAACGGTCATGGCTTATGGTCAGGATTATTGCTCGGGTGTAACCACCCTCAACTGTTATCTTGATCTTTACCGGACATGAGTGTCCTCAACTATTTGTAACTCTTACTGGTGCAATCGAGCAATGATGCTCGCTCATCGATGTTGCTCGCGTAGTTAAGCCCCCATCTCGCAAGTAAGTAGCCTGACCAAAACAGAGATTTTGCCCGATTACTCGTGTAACATCTTTGCTCGATTGCTCGGAATATATGCATGCCTGACACGTGGCTCCTGGCTTGGGCCTAATTGGGCCGGGCAGCTCACAATATATTATACTCCAACAATATATTTATATATATAACTACTATCTACTATCTACTATCTACTACTATTATAAAAGTCTAGGTTGTTTCTTACAACTTAATGTATGGATAAAACTAACCATGCACCTAATAATCATCCACAATAGAATTAAGGTTAAACAAGTAAAATTTATCATAAGTAGAAAATAATGTATAAACATAAATAACCCTAGATTTAATAAACTATTTACCATTAATTATTGTTAAACAAATAAATTTGCATGAGCTAATCCATTTTTTGAAGGATGAAATTGAATTCGATCCCTCAACTTATACCTAACTTTAAATTAGATCCTACCTTTTTAATTATATTCATTCTGTCTCATATGTTGATTTTTTGTCATATTCCCTCTTCGTGTCATTACCATTACAAATGTCATACAATATTTTTGAATATCACGAAAATACACTTACTCAGTTATCTATTATCTACTATCTACTATCTACTATCTATTATATATTATCTATTATCTATTATTATATTATATTATATTATATTATATATATATTTATTTATTTATATTTATATTTATATTTATATTTATTTATTTACTACTATAAAAGTCTAGGTTGTTTCTTACAACTTAATGTATGGACAAAACTAACCATGCACCTAATAAACATCCACAATAAAATTAAGATCAAACAAGTAAAATTTGTCATAAGTAGAAATAATGTATAGACATAAATAACCCTAGATTTAATAAACTATTCACCATTAATTATTGTTAAACAAATAAATTTGCATGAGCTAATCAATTCTTTGAATGATGAAATTAAATTTGGTCCCTCAACTTATACCTAACTTTAAATTAGATCCTACCTTTTTTCAATTATATTCATTTTGTCTCATATGTTGATTTTTTTTTTTGTCATATTCCCTCTTCGTGTCATTACCATTACAAATGTCATACAATATTTTTGAATATCACGAAAATACACTTACTCAGTTAAGAGAAAAAATAATATGATTTACCTTTTAAAATTTGTTTAACATTTGTTACGGTAAAATTTTGACTACGACAAGCAACCATAAAAGACTATCATATTGGTCTCTAAGTTATAGATCATACTAACAAATCTTTATTCATTTAACTAAATAACTTTTGTTATGACCATATTTCTCTTTCTATATAAAAGTGTAAGTGTTTTCTTACCTACAAATTATTGTATGGGCAATAATAAAGATAATCAACCTTAAATCTTGTTTAAAAAACAAAATGTATGGACAAAACTAACCATGCACCTAATAAACATCCACAATAGAATTAAGGTTAAACAAGTAAGTTTTTTCATAAGTAAAAAATAATGTATAGACATAAATAACCCTAGATTTAATAAACTATTCACCATTAATTATTGCTAAACAAATAAATTTGTATGGGCTAATCAATTCTTTGAAGGATGAAATTGAATTTGGTCCCTCAACTTATACCTAATTTAAATTAGATCCTACCTTTTTTAATTATATTCATTTTGTCTCATATGTTGATGTTTCTTTTTTGTCATATTTCATCTTCGTGTTATTACCATTACAAATGTCATACAATATTTTTGAATATCACGAAAATACACATACTCAGTTAAGAGAAAAAATAATATAATTTACCTTTTTAAATTTGTTTAACATTTGTTACGGTAAAATTTTGACTACGACAAACAATCTTAAAAAACTATCATATTGGCCCCTAAGTTATAGATCTTACTAACAAATCCCTATTCAGTTAACTAAATAACTTTTGTTATGACCATATTTCTCTTTCTATATAAAAGTGTAAGTGTTTTCTTACCTACAAATTATTTTATAGGCAATAATAAAGATAATCGACCTTAAATCTTGTTTTTAAAAAAACAAAAAGTATGGACAAAACTAACCATGCACCTAATAAACAACAACAATAGAATTAAGGTTAAACAAGTAAAATTTGTGTTAAGTAGAAAATAATGTATAGACATAAATAACCGTAGATTTAATAAACTATTCACCATTTATTATTGCTAAATAAATAAATTTGCATGAGCTAATCAATTCTTTGAAGGATGAAATAGAGTTTAGTCCCTCAACTTATAATTAATTTTAAATTAGATCCTACCTTTTTTAATTATATTTATTTTGTCTCATATGTTTATTTTTTCTGTCATATTCCATCTCCGTGTCATTACCATTACAAATGTCATACAATATTTTTAAATATCACGAAAATACACTTACTCAGTTAAGAGAAAAAGTAATATAATTTACCTTTTTAAATTTGTTTAACATTTGTTACGGTAAAATTTTGACTACGACAAACATCCTTAAAAAAATAACATATTGATCCATAACTTATAAATCTTACTAACAAATCTCTATTCAATTAACTAAATAACTTTTGTTATGACCATATTTCTCTTTCTATATATGAGTGAGTGTTTTCTTACGTACAAATTAGTGTATATGCAACAATAAAGATAATCAACCTTAAATTTTGTTTAAAAAATAACAAGAAATTTTTTAGGTAATCAACAATAGATTTTGATGTAATGTTTCTAAAATACTTAAAATTTGTTCTTGTGAAATTTAGGTAGACAATACTAGAGGTATATGAATTTTTTAAAACTAATGTAATATATTTGTTGGTGAGTGTCGAGTTATTAAACAAATCGATGGCGTGTTTACTAATTATCAGTGAACAAACCAAGAGAAAAGAGTTTTTTTTTTTTTTTAAAAAAAGAGCTATTGTTTAAGATGATGAAGAAAACAATGTTAAACATATTTTATGAATATGTATATTTTGTCAGAGAAGAAAGCAAAAATTTACAGTTTTCTCCCTTTAATATTTGAATGCTACAAGTAACTCTAAATACTAACATATTGGTACCTAATAAATATCTCCAGTCAATTAATTAGGACTTTCACTATCTGTAGACACCCAAATTTCGTACCCCTGATATGTAACTCTGGCATGCGATATCAAAACCTGTTAAAACATAACAAATGTCAAGTTACAGGGATTAAAAATGTAAAAGATAAAGCAGGATGCGCAAAACAGAAAAATGCAGGGGCTAAAGCGTCAACAATGGGCTGAAGAATTGAAGCTTGGTGCTGCCATAATGGAGGCCTGGCGCGGCGCCCAAAAGGCCTTGCACCGGCGCCCAATTCAGCTACAGTGCTGATGTGAATACGAATGCTTGAACAACACGATCTGTTCCAGCTTTTCTAGACCAGCTCTTGGCCGAATTAACCTCACCAAAACAGCCCAAGAAAACTCCCGAAACTCCTCGAAAAATAATACTTCCCTTAGCCTGAAAGCCCTAGGAAGAATTCCCAATAGCCACGCCTTTGGAAACACACGAGCTGCCCCAAAACCGTGCACACAATCCTTCCTCGAAACACACCCAAACTGTCACAGATTCAGCCCACGTTTTATTGTTCAATCTACCCTTAATCTGCCCGGAATACTCCAAGCAAACTACTCCCAAATCTGTCCACTTTCCTTGGCTGAATTCCCCAAGGACTTGCAAAACAGTCCACGCCTTAACTTGATCAAGGCTGCCACGAACCAACAAGAAAATAAAAAAAAGGATAGATTGCGGGTTCACCGGTTAGGCTTCACTCACCTAACGTAAAGAATCCCGACGATTCAATCTCTCTAGGCTTCACTCACCTTGAAGAAGACGAAACCGGTTTTTAGAAGAGCACAAGCCGTGTTCTTGAAGTTGTTTATTCAACGAACAAAATCTACTTCTTTTGATTACCAAGATGCCTTATAAAGGCTAAAAAGTGAACCCTAATCTATTAATGAAAACCCTAACTAATTATGAAATAAATAAACTAAATAAATAAAAGAAACTAAAACTAAAAAGCCCAAAAAATACAAAAACGGGATTTTAATTATACCTACACTAAGTGATTCCTTTTTCTATTTGGATTGTATAATTCGGCCTTTTGTTTAGTTCCCTTGCAGCCGTGAGTTGTCCTAGTCCTTTTGTATGGGCTGCCTTCCATGCGATTAACCACACTCTTTCCTTTATCCACAATGCCGCCCACTTGATGCCACATCTTGCACGGACCAGCCCGCTTGGTTCAGCCCCATGTAATCTTCCACCAACCGTGCCACCCTTCCAAGTGTAGTCGTGCTCTTCCCATGCATCCTTCCTTGTCCCGTGTCCAACCTTCAAGCCCCACGTCCACGACCCAAACCCCCATGCAAGGTTTACGATTTCTTGGCCCCTTAACCCCTTTGTCACACTTGTTTTAACTTCAATCCTTGGCTGCCATGTCTCATGGTCCTCTAGGTGCACATTGTCTTGCCCCCATGCTCCCGCATCAAACTCCCCTTCTTGAAAAAGGATTGTCTTCAATCCTTGGGTCTTCTTAGCTTGTGACCACTCAAACAATTCTTGATAATTCATCTTCATTCCGGGCTGCCCAAATAATCCTTGGTTGATCCCCTCACTTGCCGTATGCTTGAGAAACCAGATGCCCTTGGTTGCTTCTTCTTTCTTTAGCCCTTCCATGAGTAGATCGAACCCCATCATTCTAGCCTTTCCTTTTGCATCTTCAAATAGGTTGTCCCTATGTTTCTTCAAGCCTTGAAGATCTTCTTTGGACTGTTCATACACTTCCAATGCTTTAAAGAAAGCATTCAAGAAACTCTTCCAATCGTTTGCTTCCTTTTCTTCAAGAATCACGTGACACGAAAATTGGAACCCGTGGTCTTCATAACTAAAAGTTTGGGCTGCCAATTCTCTCCCATCCTTGCTTGCTTCCAAAGCCAAGGACCCCCTTGTTTGACTTGAGTGGGCTGCCCTGTAATTGAAGCTTCCTCCAAAACGAAATCCTCACCTTTTTCTTTCTTCATCTGATCAGCCCCTAGCATTAAGTCTTCCCCCATGCTAGAAAACAAATTTGTTTTCCTAACCAAATTGTTGTTAGGATTCAATTCTTCCTCCTTGCCATACACCAATTGCTTCTTTTCTTCTTCAAGTTGTTTTCGTTCAAGCCTCTCCTCCTCTTCTTGTTTTGCTATTTCTTCTTCCTCACGTTTTTCCCTTGTAAATTTTTCTTGCTCAATTCTTTCTTTTTCGAGCTTCTCCCTTTCTTTTTCATGTTGATACTCCACATAATTTCTTGTTACCCTTTCCCTTTCTTCAGAAGCTTGAGTTGGTGACATCGGTGTAAGGCAGAATCTCCGTTGATCGAAGGTAAAATAATAATTATTGTTGAAACCATCGCGTCTTGCGTGTCGAACATAATGCCAAGGTCTTCCTAACAAAACATGTCATTCTGCCATTGGTATCACGTCACATAACACTTCACCTTTGCATTGGCCGATGCTTAATTCTACCAACACTTGTTCTTTTACTTCGATCTCATGGTTGCCAATCAAAATTTTAAATTTATATGGACACGGATGTTGCATAGTTGGAAGCTCCAATTTTTCAACCATGTAAGTACTAGCAAAATTTGACGAACTAGCACCATCAATAACCAAACTACATACTCTATCCTTCACAAGACATTTAGAACGAAATTCAGATTGTATTCTAGCCTCTTCTCCCATAATTTCTATTTCTGTTTTAAACAACATAATTCTGAATCTGAAACAGGAGTATTTGCGACGGCCAGAACAGAACAGTGCCAAATACAGAGTATTAGGCACGGCAGAACTGTCCCCAAAGGGAACTTTTTGGCACAGACATAAAATTTCGTGCCAAATAAACCTGCTGGAACAGAAAAACGAATTTTTCTTTCCTTTTTTTTTTTTTGATAATAAACCCTAGAACAAAATAGGATTTCCAGAAACTGAACTAATTAGACAGAAAAAAAGATCGAATGGTGCATGTATACCTAGAATGCTTCTCCGCTTTTCCAAGATCGTTCACGAGTTAAGAAATCGTGAAAGCCTTCGCTCTGATACCACTTGATGTGAATACGGATGCTTGAACAACACGATCTGTTCCAGCTTTTCTAGACCAGCTCTTGGCCGAATTAACCTCACCAAAACAGCCCAAGAAAACTCCCGAAACTCCTCGAAAAATAATACTTCCCTTAGCCTGAAAGCCCTAGGAAGAATTCCCAATAGCCACGCCTTTGGAAACACACGAGCTGCCCCAAAACCGTGCACACAATCCTTCCTCGAAACACACCCAAACTGTCACAGATTCAGCCCACGTTTTATTGTTCAAGCTACCCTTAATCTGCCCGGAATACTCCAAGCAAACTACTCCCAAATATGTCCACTTTCCTTGGCTGAATTCCCCAAGGACTTGCAAAACAGTCCACGCCTTAACTTGATCAAGGCTGCCACGAACCAACAAGAAAATAAAAAAAGGATAGATTGCGGGTTCACCGGTTAGGCTTCACTCACCTAACGTAAAGAATCCCGACGATTCAATCTCTCTAGGCTTCACTCACCTTGAAGAAGACGAAACCGGTTTTTAGAAGAGCACAAGCCGTGTTCTTGAAGTTGTTTATTCAACGAACAAAATCTACTTCTTTTGATTACCAAGATGCCTTATAAAGGCTAAAAAGTGAACCCTAACTAATTATGAAATAAATAAACTAAATAAATAAAAGAAACTAAAACTAAAAAGCCCAAAAAATACAAAAACGGGATTTTAATTATACCTACACTAAGTGATTTCTTTTTCTTTTTGGATTGTACAATTCGGCCTCTTGTTTAGTTCCCTTGCAGCCGTGAGTTGTCCTAGCCCTTTTGTATGGGCTGCCTTCCATGCGATTAACCACTCTCTTTCCTTTATCCACAATGCCGCCCACTTGATGCCACATCTTGCACGGACCAGCCCGCTTGGTTCAGCCCCATGTAATCTTCCACCAACCGTGCCACCCTTCCAAGTGTAGCCGTGCTCTTCCCATGCATCCTTCCTTGTCCCGTGTCCAACCTTCAAGCCCCACGTCCACGACCCTAACCCCCATGCAAGGTTTACGATTTCTTGGCCCCTTAACCCCTTTGTCACACTTGTTTTAACTTCAATCCTTGGCTGCCATGTCTCTTTTCCCCCATACGAATACATCCCCTCATGGTCCTCTAGGTGCACATTGTCTTGCCCCCATGCTCCCGCATCAAGTGCAGCCCAAAGTGCTACAGTAGTGCTATAGTTGACGCATTGTGCAAATCTTCCGGCCCGCAGTACAAGGAAATGATGCACGAAGAGAGAAAAAGAAATGACCGCGGAGTCCCTCTCTCATCCTATAAATAGAGGCCCCGGGGTTCACTTTCAGCACACTTGAAACACTGAAAATCCCCTAGCTAGGTATCCACCCTATTTCCCCGGTCCAAAAATCTCGGAAAGAGCAGTTGCTCTGCCCGAGTAAATAGGCCAAATTCGCCAGAAACAAGTCGTTGTTCTGCTCGATTTCCACCTGTAGCAAGCACGTAGCAACAAAAAAGCAAGCAGTTGCTCCGCCCATTTTATGTCGAAGCAACCTTCTAGCGTTACTCGCCCGAACCGCAAGCGGAATGCAAAAAAAAAAGACTCCTCTCCCTGAAGGACAGGGCGAGCACACCAACGCTCTTAAAGGTGAGCCTTTAAGAGTTTATTTATAAAATAGCATTAAAAAGAGCCATTATTATGGTCAAATATTTTTAAGTGTATTTGTAAGTTGTAACTATTGGAATGAGGTAGCTGCAAGTCCGTAAATAATGTAGATATAGATGTATTTGTTTTCTTTTATGTCTTTTAAATGCTTTATTTATTTGCTAGAAAAATATAACAAAAAGCATACTTTAGCCAAAAACTGTTTTTTGAGACCGAAATGGCGAGTTGGGTGCCTAGCATCTTCCCAACTCGTAACATAGCATCCGAACCCATTTTTTTTTTTTTTTTTGCATTATTTGGTTTTATTTTTGGTTTTTTCTTTATTTTCTCCTTAAAATAAAGATGGCGACTCTGTCAAAACATTTTGGATCGCAGTAGGGCCTCGCAACATCCTTTCTTATTATTTTTCGTTTTTCCCTAGAAAAGGGAGAGTGGATATAGAAAACCCAAATCACTCTTAATGATCCTAAATAGGCCTTAAGGAAATTTTTATAAAGTCTGTAGTGGGGCCCGCAATATCCTTTCTTGCACTTTCCATTTTCCCCTACACAAGGGAAGATGCGAATGAAAGGGTAATATATTCATGTATCCTGTTATCCCCTAAAAAAGGGATAACCTGATACAGAAAACCCAAAGCTCCCATAACGGACCAAAAATCACTGAAGTGACCGAGGCGTATTCAACGCGCTTTTTGACAGTACCCTTTCCGCATTTTTAATTTCGTCTAGATAAGGGAAGGTGGAATGGAAAGCGTGGTGTCCGCTCCGCGTCGCGTTCCCCTAACCAAGGGAGCGCGGGGCGCGGGCATCATCTGGGGCACCCAGAGTGGCAACTCTGATGGGGAGATCGTTTTTATTTTAAATAAAAATGGAGGGCTAGACTCAGTAAAAAAACCTTTTTTTTCTGGCTAAAGTATGCTTGTTATATTTCTTTAAGCATTTGACTATTGCGTTCTTATACATCCGTGTATATATTTGTAGATATGATCCTTCATCTTACAACAGTTTTGTTCCGATCACTATTACAGGTATATTTAAAAATATATATTTTTTTTAAAAATCAAAATCGAAAAAAATAAAAAATATATATGCAATAAATTTCTGGGCAGCATAACAAAAGGGTCGGGGCTTTATTTTTATTATTGCTTTATTTTCTGCTCTATATTATTATTCCATTCTGCTTTATTTTTATTACGCAAAATTTGTACATTTATTATTTCATCCTGTCATTTTATTTTGCGGATTATGACAAATTTGTAATTAATAGGAATAGATAGATTCCCCACTTTTCTTTCTATTTCTTGATGTGATTGTTTGCTTGCTCACGCTCAAACTAAAAAAGCCGAGAAAATCCACAAATAACAGCAAAACAAGCCATATTTGTTTTATTTTCTGCTTTATATCTATAAAAAAGAGATTTTACTGCGTTTTAGGTGCAGCACACACGCGCACGCATGTAAATATATTCCAAATTGCTACCCTACACCATGACCAACTTACCCCCTGCATAAGCCATCGTTAGATTGCATATATATTTTCAGGACACTTCAAAGACCGACCGGTTTTTGCATCTCTGAATCGTTGGTCAGCCCCTGTGTAAAAAAAATCAAAAATCAAAAATCAAAAAAATATATATATGAAAAAAATGCGCAAGTGAATAAAAAATAATAATACGCAGGGGCTGATTGATTATTTTATGATGCTCGACTTAGATCACTTTGAATAGTGGATCCCGGAAAGAGTATATGCCCTTCGAGATCAATCCGATCTGGGGAGTCGAAAGGGTGGAATACTAGGGTCATATACTTTGGAGAAGGAATCCACTATTCCAGAAATAGTCCTGAGACTGTCAAAACAAAGTGTGTGCTTGTCCAGTCAATTATAGGAAAATGAATAATAATAAAAAAATACTAATAAAGGCACACTGTACTCCTAGCCCAGAAAGCCTTCAGTCAGCCCTTCTGATATCTCAAAACCCATTTTCCTCAGAAACCTGACCCGAATTTGGAAAGGCAGAGATAATACTGGCCGGTTGATACGGGAAACAAGTGTAGAAATCGATCGAGAAAAAAGTATCGAGTTCCGATCGAAAAAGCGATATCGATTCGAGGGTATAGATCCGAAGCGGTATGGCATGAGAAAGAGTACTATAGAGTATAGATGGGCTCCGGGGGCGCTAGACCAAAATTTGGGTGCACGATCATATAATGAACAGATGGCTAATCGTGCAAAATTTAAAATCTAGTGGTGAGGAATCTCTTACCCAATCCCCAAGCATCAACCTCCCATGTTCCTCCAAACCCAAACCCTCGGCCAAACACCAACCCACCAAATACCACCATTACCCCAAATCCAAATCCTCCACCTAAATCCCTACTACCCAAATATCAACCCTTTTCTATCTTATCCTCCGTATCCTTTCCCAAGCACCAATATTCCCCAGAATCCAAATGACCTTCTTTTTCCCATCACCAATCCGCTCCAAAATAGCCCACACATGGACCCAAGGAGCTATAATCAGCCAGGCCAAGTTACGACCTATTTACCTCCTAATGATCCGGCACCAAACCAAAACCTTATTCTACCCAAAATCCTTATCCTGCCCAAAATCCTTACCAGATACCACAACCAGAAATTAACCCAGCCTTTCCTAATCCTACCGGCATATACCAAAAACCAACTCCCCCACCCATTAAAATGGAGGCTGACATGGAAAAATTGAAAAGTATGATGCTCGAGGTTCTGGACAAAGAAAAATTTTCTATGCGGGCATTAACGCTAAAACCTTCAGCCATACTACCCTCAAGTTTCAAAATGCCCGACATAGAAAAATTCGACGGGACTGGATGCCCAATCTCCCACCGAAAATCTTACTCTACTGGCATGCAATCAAGAGGGGCTAGTTTCGAAGCCATGGTCTCCAATTTTCATCCTACCTTGATAAGGGCTGCCAAGCAATGGTTAATGCTAGGAGATGATAGCACCATGGGCACTTGGGACCAAATAGCAGAAGGGTTTCTAGAAAGATACAAGGACAATACTACCCCTGAAAATAAAAGAGATCTTGAGGCATGCACCCAAAAAGAAAATGAAACATTTGTTGAGTTTGCGGAAGATGGAAAAGTAAATTCGCCGGACTTTGGACAAACTGATCCAGTTGAATCATGCAGAATGTTAATCAAAAACCTCTAGCCCATTTACCTAGAACACATGCGGTATCTCCCCTATAGAAATTTTAAAGAAATAGTGGAGATAGGAGTCCGTATTGATGAAGATATACATAAAGGGTCTCTAGAAATTGGTACACCTCCAAATTCATTTTGCTATTTTGAATTAGATGAATAATCTTCGGAAGAGGTTAACATGGTTGAAAGAATTCCACCAGTAAGTAAATGAATGTGCTATGGTCATATGAGATAGATGAATATGCCAATTATGTTGAAGGAAGCGATAATACCAACAGGGAGCCTCATAGGACCTTACCAAGCAAAAGAAGGCATTACGATGAATTGAATGCCCCAATGTCCCTGATTTTCCAAGGCTTAATGACACAAGGGGTTCTGAAACCAATGGAAAATTACAGACCTCCAAAAAAGCTATCGGACACATGGGGACCACTCTTGTGCGAGTATCATCGTAGCGATGGCCACCCCAGCGATAAATGTTATAAGCTCAAAAGTGCCATCCAAGATCTTATTGATGGCCGTGTCATTGAGAAGCCCCGCATCCGTGATTAATAAAAAGTGATCAAGTATCGCTCAAGGAACAACATTGAGAAAGAATTTGAATAGGTCAGAACTTAGTACGAGAAGATGTTGGTCACTCGGTGAAAGAAAGAAAAGGGAATGACTTTGAGACCTCATCAAACCCATAATAGCATACCCTCTTGTATACACCTTCAAAACTATTTCCTTTTAATCTCCTCTTGTCAAATAAAATCTTCAGGAAGCAACTTTTTTCAAAATCAGCGTCAGTTTTCATAGATTTTCCATATATATCTTTTCTTTTTCAGGTTACCTATTTTTGAGTATCCCTGGACAGGTTTTCTTCTAAGAATGATAATTTGACTCCCTTAAAAACACCTAAATCTACACAAGTTAATAATGATTCATCCAAAACATGTGGACCCGCAAACTATTAAGAACGCATGAAATTCAAAGCAGGCAAGTCGTCTTGACCGGAATTACCTTCGACCCATTGCGGCCAAGCTATTAGTAGCATACTGGGGCTTTACACCTTGAAACCTTTTTAGTCCGCCTTATGCCCTACTGAAACTAAGACCTTCCAAATATCCCCCAGCCAAGCAACTACCCGCATGATTTAAGCTTATCAAAAACTGGGGCTGTGTCAGCTTTTTTTTATCTACCGAGAATGATTATCCCTTGATCCCAAAAAAGGAGAGATGACATTTCTCAACTGTTATGATGATGCTCCAGAAAAAAAAGACAAACAAAAAAAAGAAAAAGAAAAAAAAAAAAAAAAGAAAAAAGAAGAAAAAAAAGAAAAAAGAAGAAGAAAAAGAAAAGAAAAAAAAAAGAAAAAAAAAAAAGAAGAAAAAAAATCTCTCTAGAGCAAATCCATCATTTGTCCATCTCTCCCTTTTTCCCAAACTAGTTTGGGGCTTTTCGGAAAAAATCAACACATACGCTTTTAGATGTGGATCAAAGGAAAAAAAAAAGCCCACCATACCCAAAAGCCCAAGCTATACCCAAAGTCAAAGCCAAAAGGCCTATCATATTCAAAACGAAAAGCCAATTATCCATCCAGAATCCACAACCTGAAAAGTCAACCAACGATCAATTTATTGATCATTTTTATGTGAAGAGATCTTCTAATCTCAAAACCGATCCATTTCCGAAAGTTTAAACAGAACACAGTGAATCAGTCGCGATCAATAGCTTTGCTTCACTCGGTTATAACGTGATCTGAGTCAAAGACAGAACTCCCTACTAAAGCACATGAAAACATCAAAAGATAATTACCAAGTAAGGTCCATACCCACCAACCTGGTGATACTCGGCAACAAGGTGAACTCTGAATACCGACTCTCCTTCTTGTTCAGTAGAGTCTTCCTCATATCCTGTGCCTTTCTCTTCAAAAAAAAAAAAAAAAAAAGAAAAAAAGTCCACCTAGGGGCTTTCCCTCCATCCACTTCTGGAGTCATTCATATTCATGAAAACGCATCGATTAAGTATACTAGGGGCTTTCTGTCCCATTTTGAAAAATTATTGATTAAATCACCCTCGGGCTTTTCCCACCAAACTCATGAGTCTTGTCTATGCAGTTTTCTATCCCATTTTCCCTGGACCATGAATTATTGAAAAGAAGCATTTTGGAAACACATATCAACTGAGAAAGTTTGTCTCAGCCTTCCTAAGCAGGGACTTCTTAGAAGGGTCCCTCATAATTTCTACGAGCCGGGTAGATAATTTCGGGTGCACTTTGCCCTTACCTTCCTGTTAATGATAGACTGGTTGTCCACCAAATTCTGTCCAAAATACGAAAGGTTGGAAACTCCACTTATAAGATTAAATTATCTACTTCATCATGCCAGTGTCCCTAAGTATTATCAGATCTTGCTGCTTGACCGCCGTGTTATCTCCTCCTATGGGCCCGGTTTTTGAAACCCCTCCTTACTTTCTTTGCCAAAACCATGATGTTTTGTTATCAAGTCAAGAAAAAGAAACGTGAGACCCCCATTAAATTTCTTTACTGAGAAACCCCCCACCAGGTGCTAGAAACCAAGGTATATTATGATTGTGGCTAAAGCTTCGAGTAAAACCGCAATAAAGCAACACCCTCAGCCTTCTCACCTACCAGCCAAAGAGTGCATTGTGTTCATAAAAGATGAATTAATTCTCGCTTATTTGCAATAAGTATCACAGTCTAAATCAATGTTTTTCGCAAAACAATGCAATGAATATTGCATCAGATCCCTGCATTTACCTTTTATGCCTGCATATCACGTAAATTTTTGCATCTAGTCTTTGTGATAAGTCTCGTGGGAATGTAATGGATATTGCATCTGATCTTTTAAAAGCTTGGTATTTCTGCAATGGATATTGCACCTGGTGTCTGCATACACTTTCTCTGTTGGCAATGCAATGCATATTGCATCACGATATCGCATCAAAGTTTCGTGAAGATGCAATGAATATTGCATCGAATTTCGGGAATTTTGTAGCAATGCAATGGATATTGCATTAGATATTATGCATGAGGTTTTATTGGTGAGGCAATGAATATTGCATCAGGTTTCGTGTAAGTTATGTGATAAAGCAATGAATATTGCATCAAACATTGGTAACAAGTTCTGTGATAATGCAATGGATATTGCATCAGCTTTGGTGATAGGCATGTGGCAAGGCAATGGATATTGCATATGATTTTGTGGTAACGCAATGGATATTGCACTTGATTTTGAAGTGATGCAATGAATATTGCATCAGTTTGGGCATAGGTTTCTAATAGTTGATGTAATGGATATTACATATGTTTCTACATCTGGTCTTGCTATTGATGGTGTAATAGATGTTACACCTGAATTTTTTTTGGTATCGCTCGATAATGAAATGGATATTGCATTTGGTGTTGCGATAATGCGATGAATATAACATCTAACGTTGTGATGCAATGAATATTGCATCCAACCTGAATTCCGATGCGATGGATATTGCATCTAGCGATGCAATGAATATTGCATCCAATGCAATGGATATTGCATTTAAGTGTTTTGGTGACGCAATGGATATTGCATTCGTCTTTTTGATAATGCGATGGATATCGCATTTAGCTTTGCGATGCAATGGATGTTGCATCTGTTTATGTGATTAATGCAATGAATATTGCATTTGATGTCGAGATAATGCGATGGATATCGCATCTAGTGTTGCGATGCAATGGATATTGCATTAAGTTTTTTAATGCGATGGATATCGCATAGTGTTGCGATGCAATGGATATTGCATCAATAATGCGATGGATATCGCATTAGTGTTGCGATGCAATGGATATTGCATTCTTTTCGATAATGCGATGGATATTCGCATCTAGTGTTGCGATGCAATGGATATTGCATCTTTCCGATGGATATCGCATAATGCAATGGATATTGCATAATGCGATGGATATTGCATCTAAGATGCAATGGATATTGCATCCATTTCATAATGCGATGGATATCGCATCTAGTGTTGCGATGCAATGGATATTGCAAATAATAATGCAATGGATATTGCATTAATGCGCAATGGATATTGTGTCTAGTGTTGAGATGCAATGGATATTGCATCTGACTTTCTCGTAATGCGATGGATATCGCATCTAGTGTTGCGATGCAATGGATATTGCATCTGATTTCTGCGATAATGCAATGGATATCGCATTAAGTTTTGAGACGATGTAATGGATATTGCATTTGTTTATGCGGTAATGCAATGAATATTGCATTTTGGTTTTTGGTGATACAATGGATATTGTATTTTGATGTGCGTTATTTTCACTAGGTTGTAATGGATATTACAACTATCTTTCCGCATAGCAGTTCTTTGTTTGCATTTGGTGCGAACTATGTTCGGTCTGATTCCTTTGATAGGGATACGTAGGCAGCCTACTTCGGTAGGTCCGACCATCAAAGCATTTTATTTCACATCAGCTTAAAGGCAATCAAGGCACGACCTTCGCAGCATGCTTGTTTCGGCTTAAGCCGAACTACGTTTGGTCTGATTCCCTTTATTAAGGGATACGTAGGCAACCTACTTCGGTAGGTCCGACCATTAGATCATTTAATTTGCATATCTGCTTAAAAATTACCATAACCTGTTATAACCGACTAAATATGTCTAGGATATGTGAGGTTTGGTTTGCATTATAAACTGTTGCATTATTACTGCTACCTATTGCATTTCTCCTCATTTAATTGCACGAAATTTGGGAGTCTATTTCTTATCAACGATGTTCGTCTACTCAATAAGTTGCGGGTTACCCGTAGACTCCATCGTTGAGGGGCTCTGTAGACACCCCAATTTCGTACCTCTGGTATGTAACATTGGCATGCGATATCAAGACCTGTTAAAACTTAACAAATGTCAAGTTATAGGGCTGAAAATGCAAAAGGAAAAAGCAGGATGCATGAATAGTGAACTGTAGGGCGGTAAAATGTCGAAAATTGAAGGAAAATTGGAAGTTGGCGCCGCGCTCATTTTGCCTATTGGTGGCATCCTTTTGCGTACTGTAGCGTTTTGCCTTTTGTACAATTCTCTCAGTGCACGGTACAAGTCGATGAAGCACAAATCCAACTATAAATAGCAGTGCCCGCCTTCGCTTTCAGGACACAATTAGAAAAAGCCTTTCAGCCCGAGAAACTCTGCGTCATTGTTACGCTGAGAGCGAGCGATAGTGAGCGAGTGAATTCCCCCTCCTATAAAGCCTCGAAACTCTGACAAATCTCCTCCAAACGCAAATCCAACCGGTTAAAGTTATCCTTAGCCCCCTAGCTAGGTATCCACCCTATTTCCCTGGTCCAAAAATCTCGAAAAGAGCAGTTGCTCTGCCTGAGTGAAAAGGCCAAATCCGCCAGAAGCAATCAGTTGTTCTGCCCGATTTCCGCCAGTAGCAAGCATGCAGCAGCAAAAAAGCAAGCAGTTGCTCCGCCCGTTTGACGATGCCTAGAAGCAACCTTCGAAAGCAATTACCCTGCCTGAACCGCAGCAGCAACAAAGCAAAAAAAGACTCCCTTTCCTGGAAGGACAGAGCGAGCACACCACGCTCTAAAAGGTGAGCCTTTAAGAGCATTATTTATAAAAAAAGGCTATTTTCCATCCGGCCCAATGTAAAAATATAAGTTGTTGTCCTGCCCGGATTAATTTAGAAAATAGCATTAAAACGAGCCATTATTATGGCCACATATTTTTAAGTGTACTAGGAAAAGGCACGTGCGTTGCACGTATTGTCTTGCTTAAAACAGAAATCTATTGCATTGATTGTGAAATGTATTTTTCATTAAGTTAAGGGGAAGAGAGCTAAGTTACAGTTATTGAAATTAAGAGAAAGTAAACATATTAAATTTTTTTAAAAAAATGTCCAATGATGAAATGTATACGAATACAAGCTATGAATAGTTATTCAAATCATTAGAAAGTAAACATTTTAAATATATAACGATTGTCTAATGATCAAATGTATATGAATGTAAGATGCTAAGATTAATATTGTCTAAGGTACGAATACGAATAAGATGCTAAGATTAATATTGTTGTACTTATCGTATCCATGTCGATTGAATGAGAAGGGCGTCGCATTCAAAACTTTATTAACATCGTACTTTCCTCAATTAAAATAAAAAATCAAACTACAGGACAAAATGAATTGAATTAAATAATGTAGGACATAAATTGAAAATAGGTACAAGTTAAGTGATCAAACTATTGTTTAATTATTCATTGAATTAATTAGTCTATAACAAATTTACTCTTTTGACCTTAATTAATGGTGAGTGATTTATTAAGTTAAAGGGTACATTTGTCCATACATTAAGTTGTAAGAGACAACCTACACTTTTATAAGTAGTTAGATTAGATTAGATTTGATTTGATTTGATTTGATTTGATTTGATTAGATTAGATTAGATTAAATTAAATTGTATTACTATTGATACAATTTTTCATATAACTCTTATAATGTCTTTCCCGAACATATTTATGAAAGTAAAACAATATTATTTTTTTAGTTTCGAATAAAGTTTTAGTTTCTCAACCAAGTAAGGGTATTTATGTCTTTCAGAAAATATTGGGCGACATTTCAATTTATTATTTAATTATTCACGAAATTAATTTGCTTATGACAAATTTACTCTTTTGGCCTTAATTCATGGCAAGGGATTTATAATATTTATGACACTTTTTTCTAATTATTATTATTTGGCATGATAAATTTATGTGTATTGTCCTTAAAAAAAGGCACAAATTCATCAAATGATACTTCATTTTTTCAGTTTCTTGACATTATGACACATTTTTTAAACTTATTTATCTTATTTTATTCATGGGTAATAACTAAACATGCTACCAATTTGTTTAATATCTCGATACTAACCGACAATTCTATTACTATAGATATAATTTTTCATATAAATTTTATAATGTCTTTCCCGAACATATTTAAGAAAGTAAAACCATATTATTTTTTTAGTTTCGAATAAGGTTTTTGTGTCTCAACCGAGTAAGAGTATTTTTGTCATTTCAGTAAATATTAGGCGACATTTGTAATGATCCTGATAGGTGGGGGAAATTGAAAAAAAAAATCAAAATACATGACGAAATGAATTGAATTAAATAATGTAGGACATAAATTGAAAATAGGTACAAGTTAAGGGATCAAACTATTATTTAATTATTCATTGAATTAATTAGTCTATAACAAATTTACTCTTTTGACCTTAATTAATGGTGAGTGATTTATTAAGTTAAAGGGTACATTTGTCTATACATTAAGTTGTAAGAGACAACCTACACTTTTATAAGTAGTTAGATTAGATTAGATTAGATTAGATTAAATTAAATTGTATTACTATTGATACAATTTTTCATATAACTCTTATAATGTCTTTCCCGAACATATTTATGAAAGTAAAACAATATTAATTTTTTAGTTTCGAATAAAGTTTTAGTTTCTCAACCGAGTAAGGGTATTTTTGTCTTTCAGAAAATATTGGGTGACATTTCAATTTATTATTTAAGTATTCACGAAATTAATTTGCTTATGACAAATTTATTCTTTTGGCCTTAATTCATGGCAAGTGATTTATAATATTTATGACACTTTTTTCTAATCATTATTATTTGGCATGATAAATTTATGTGTATTGTCCTTAACAAAAGACACAAATTCATCAAATGATACTTCATTTTTTCATCTTCTTGACATTATGCCACATTTTTTAAACTTATTTATCTTTCCCGAACATATTTATGAAAGTAAAACAATATTATTTTTTTAGTTTTGAATAAAGTTTTAGTTTCTCAACCGAGTAAGGGTATTTTTGTCTTTCAGAAAATATTGGGCGACATTTCAATTTATTATTTAATTATTCACGAAATTAATTTGCTTATGAAAAATTTACTCTTTTGGCCTTAATTCATGGCAAGTGATTTATAATATTTATGACACTTTTTTCTAATCATTATTATTTGAAATGATAAATTTATGTGTATTGTCCTTAAAAAAAAGGCACAAATTCATCAAATGATACTTCATTTTTTCATCTTATTGACATTATGACACATTTTTTTAACTTATTTATCTTATTTTATTCATGGGTAATAACTAAACATGCTACCAATTTGTTTAATATATCGATACTAACCGACAATTCTATTACTATAGATATAATTTTTCATATAAATTTTATAATGTCTTTTCCGAACATATTTAAGAAAGTAAAACCATATTAGTTTTTTAGTTTCGAATAAGGTTTTTGTGTCTCAACCGAGTAAGGGTATTTTTGTCATTTCAGTAAATATTAGGCGACATTTGTAACGATCCTGATAGGTGGAGGAAATTGAAAAAAAAAATCAAAATGCAGGACGAAATGAATTGAATTAAATAATGTAGGACATAAATTGAAAATAGGTACAAGTTAAGGGATCAAACTATTATTTAATTATTTATTGAATTATTTAGTCTATAACAAATTTACTCTTTTGACCTTAATTAATGGTGAGTAATTTATTAAGTTAAAGGGTAAATTTGTCCATACATTAAGTTGTAAGAGACAACATACACTTTTATAAGTAGTTAGATTAGATTAGATTAGATAGATATTTAAGTATTCACGAAATTAATTTGCTTATGACAAATTTATTCTTTTGGCCTTAATTCATGGCAAGTGATTTATAATATTTATGACACTTTTTTTCTAATCATTATTATTTGACATGATAAATTTATGTGTATTGTCATTAACAAAATACACAAATTCATCAAATGATATTTCATTTTTTCATCTTCTTGACATTATGACACATTTTTTAAACTTATTTATCTTATTTTATTCATGAGTAATAACTAAATGCATGATAAATTAATTTGTTTAATATCTCGATAGTAACCGATAATTGTATTACTATAGATATAATTTTTCATATAAATTTTATAATGTCTTTCCCGAACATATTTATGAAAGTAAAACAATATTATTTTTTTAGTTTTGAATAAAGTTTTAGTTTCTCAACCGAGTAAGGGTATTTTTGTCTTTCAGAAAATATTGGGCGACATTTCAATTTATTATTTAATTATTCACGAAATTAATTTGCTTATGACAAATTTACTCTTTTGGCCTTAATTCATGGCAAGTGATTTATAATATTTATGACACTTTTTTCTAATCATTATTATTTGGCATGATAAATTTATGTGTATTGTCCTTAAAAAAAAGGCACAAATTCATCAAATGATACTTCATTTTTTCATCTTCTTGACATTATGACACATTTTTTAAACTTATTTATCTTATTTTATTCATGGGTAATAACTAAACATGCTACCAATTTGTTTAATATCTCGATACTAACCGACAATTCTATTACTATAGATATAATTTTTCATATAAATTTTATAATGTCTTTTCCGAACATATTTAAGAAAGTAAAACCATATTAGTTTTTTAGTTTCGGATAAGGTTTTTGTGTCTCAACAGAGTAGGGGTATTTTGTCATTTTAGTAAATATTAGGCGACATTTGTAACGATCCTGATAGGTGGGGGAAATTGAAAAAAAAATCAAAATACAGGATGAAATGAATTGAATTAAATAATGTAGGACATAAATTGAAAATAGGTACAAGTTAAGGGATCAAACTATTATTTAATTATTCATTGAATTAATTAGTCTATAACAAATTTACTCTTTTGACCTTAATTAATGGTGAGTGATTTATTAAGTTAAATGGTACATTTGTCAATACATTAAATTGTAAGAGACAACCTACACTTTTATAAGTAAATAGATTAGATTATATTAGATTATATTATATTATATTATATTATATTATATTATATTATATTATATTATATTATATTATATTATATTATATTAGATTAGATTAAATTAAATTGTATTACTATTGATACAATTTTTCATATAACTCTTATAATGTCTTTCCCGAACATATTTATGAAAGTAAACAATATTATTTTTTTAGTTTCGAATAAAGTTTTAGTTTCTCAACCGAGTAAGGGTATTTTTGTCTTTCAGAAAATATTGGGCGACATTTCAATTTATTATTTAATTATTCACGAAATTAATTTGCTTATGACAAATTTACTCTTTTGGCCTTAATTCATGGCAAGTGATTTATAATATTTATGACACTTTTTTCTAATCATTATTATTTGGCATGATAAATTTATGTGTATTGTCCTTAACAAAAGGCACAAATTCATCAAATGATACTTCATTTTTTCATCTTCTTGACATTATGACACATTTTTTAAACTTATTTATCTTATTTTATTCATGGGTAATAACTAAACATGCTACCAATTTGTTTAATATCTCGATACTAACCGACAATTCTATTACTATAGATATATTTTTTGATATAAATTTTATAATGTCTTTCCGAACATATTTAAGAAAGTAAAACCATATTATTTTTTAGTTTCGAATAAGGTTTTTGTGTCTCAACCGAGATTTATAAGGGTATTTTTGTCATTTTTTCTAAATATTAGGCGACATTTGTAACGATCCTGATAGGTGGGGAAAATAAAAAAATCAAAATACAGGACGAAATGAATTGAATTAAATAATGTAGGACATAAATTGAAAATAGGTACAAGTTAAGGGATCAAACTATTATTTAATTATTCATTGAATTAATTAGTCTATAACAAATTTACTTTTTGACCTTAATTAATGGTGAGTGATTTATTGTTAAGGGTACATTTGTCCATACATTAAGTTGTAAGAGACAACCTACACTTTTATAAGTAGTTAGATTAGATTAGATTAGATTAGATTAGATTAAATTAAATCGTATTACTATTGATACAATTTTTCATTTAATTCTTATAATATCTTTCCCGAACATATCTATGAAAGTAAAACAATATTATTTTTTAGTTTCGAATAAAGTTTTAGTTTCTCAACCAGTAAGGGTATTTTTGTTTTTCAGAAAATATTGGGCGACATTTCAATTTATTATTTAATTATCACGAAATTAATTTGCTTATGACAAATTTATTTGGCCTTAATTCATGGCAAGTGATTTATAATATTTATGACACTTTTTCTAATCATTATTATTTGGCATGATAAATTTATGTGTATTGTCCTTAACAAAAGGCACAAATTCATCAAATGATACTTCATTTTTTCATCTTCTTGACATTATGACACATTTTTTTTAAACTTATTTATATTATTTTATTCATGGGTAATAACTAAACATGCTACCAATTTGTTTAATATCTCGATAGTAACCGAAAATTCTATTACTATAGATATAATTTTCATATAAATTTTATAATGTCTTTCCGAACATATTTATAAAAGTAAAACAATATTATTTTTTAGTTTCAATAAAGTTTTAGTTTCTCAACCAAGTAAGGGTATTTATGTCTTTAAAATATT
>JABEVN020001059.1:0-26578 GCA_013146195.2 Codonopsis lanceolata | reverse complement strand
TGCAACTTTGAAAATTAGGCCTTTACAAAAAATGAGATTTGTAGATTTTCCTTATTTTGGAGGATTTATATTTCTTAAATAGATTAGGTAACTTCTTAGAATTGTTGCCTACATAGATTAGGTAAGTTGAGTAGTTTCTGAGAGTGGATTTTAGGTAGTTTCCTAAGTTGATTCTACTTAGACTTTTCTTTTACTTTAGGTTTAGGATTCACAACCCATATAAATAATGGTTGTGGCTTATTGTTTGTAGACAACTTTACGATTATTGATTAATATAGTTTTTGAGTGTTTTTCAAAACCTCATTGTTCTTCATTGAACTTGTGATTATTTGGTGAGAGGCTAAGTAATCGAAACCGAACTTATCAATAGGATATTCATCCCTATTGTGGTGTTCTTCCTTATACCAAGGTTTGGGTTAGATCTAAGTAATTGGATCGCGGAGTACCACGTTCAATAACGGATCGTAGCATTGGGTCAAGGTGTCACGATCCATCAATTCATTGACGTTTTTCGCTTGACGTGATGCGTGCTTTTTGATTCCTCCATCACGAGTACACGTCTAGGATTCATATCGTTTGGTATCAGAGCTAAGTTTCGTTTCCATAATCTATCTTACTTAAATTGTTCTTATTTCGTTCATCTATTCGATTCTCTTCTTCCTTCAAACTAGGATCATTAATCTTAGTTTATTCTTTGAAAAATTCGTGTTTTGTTTGTTTATGTCAAACCCTAAAACTTCTAGGGTTTTAAAAAAAACTACTACTGTTCACGCTCTTGTTCATACTTGATTTTTTTTAAAAGCGCTATATTAATTCATTTTGGGCAACACTATTTTAGTTACAAAAAAAGAATTTAGACAAAAAGAGATCGAAACTTATACAAAAAACAGAAAATTGATTAAAAAATCGAGAAAAAAAAAAAAAAAAAAAAAAAGAAGAAGAAGAAGGTATTGCTAGTTGCCGACTAGGAAAGAAATTTGTGATTGCTTGAAATTGATAATTGCTAGTTGTGCGAATTGAGAAGCTTGAAGTATAACTTTCATCTAGGTTCGAGAATTAAAATTGAATCTTCTTTTACAAAATAATCGTTGAGCCAATCATCCTTGAAATTCCACTCTTAATTTTCTTTTCTCTACACTTGATTCTTATTGATTAAGTTTCTTGGTTGTGTTTGCTTTGATAATCACTATTTAATTGCTTAGTTCTTTTAGAATTTGGAGGAATTGAAAGTGAGGGAGAGTAGATAAACACGAGAGGAGTGACATTAATTGAGCGATACACGTGAGGGAGTGGGTGAGGTGATTTTACTAATAAAATTTCTTGCAGGTACGCCATGTCTAATACAAATGAGAATGATGTTCCAACCTTTGATATGAGACTTTATATGGAAAGGTTTGTGAGAGATTTGCATAAAACTATGAGGAAGCAAAAAGAGGATCTAATGGAGGAGATTGAGAAAATTCGTAGTGAAAGAAAGAAAAGAATAAGAGAGGGAGGTAATGAACCTAATGATGTGCCAAGACGTAGAATAGATGAAAAAATTAATTTTGAGAAATATTGGGAGGATCTTCGGTTGCAAATTAAGAACTCAAAACTCAAAGAAGTAGAGGTAAATAAGGGTGACAAAAATTCTTCTAAACCTTTACCAATAGGTGATGAGAAACAAAACAATATGGTAGTTAGGAGGATGTTAGAATTGAGAGTTCCAAGTGTTGAAGAGATTGAAAATGAGAAAATATTCTTTACTAAGTGCAAAGTGCAAGAGCGAATTTGTGGGGTGATCATTGATGGAAGTAGTTGTACTAATGTTGCTAGTGTGACCATGGTTGAGAAATTAGGGTTACCTACAACCAAGCATCCTAAACCTTACGAGTTGCAATGCTTGAATGGAGGAGGTATGTTGAGGGTAAACAAGCAAGTGTTTGTGAAGTTCAAGATTAGGAGATATGAAGATGAGGTGATGTGTGATGTGGTGCCAATACGACAAACTCATTTGCTTTAGAAACCTTGGCAAGTTGAGGAGAGTGTTACTTATGATGGCAACACAAAAAGACACATTATTTTGTGCATGATCAAATAATCATTAAACTTGTACCATTGACTCAACACAAGCTTATGAGAATTTTATGATGTTAAGTTCAATAGCTAGTGAAGAGAAAGGCTAGTGAGGAAAAGAATATAGAAGCCTTTAAAGGAGAGCTTGAGAGAAAATAAAGAGAGTTTGGCTAGAGAGCAAAGTGAGGAGTGTGAGATAGCCAAGAAAAAGGAGAGCTCAAGTGAAAATAATGAGAGTTTGGCTAGAGATAAAAGTGAGTTTTGTGAGATAGCCAAGAAAAAGGAGAGCTTGAGTGAAAACAAGAGTGAGAGGCCGGTTTTAGAGACTAGTGAAAGATGTGAGATAACCGGGCAAAAGGAGAGGAAAATTATTGTGTGTGAGAAAAAGAAAGAGTATGAGAAAGAGAAAGAAATTGAGGCAAATTTTGATACTAATCAAGTTAATGTTGTATTGCCAAAGTCTATTGTTTATTTTTCACAAACTTTTCAAGAGGCACCACCAAAAGAAATTGTGAGATTCAAGATGGAATACCAACAAGGTAAGGAGATTGATGTAGAACATATATTTTCTCAAAGGTATGATCTTAATCTTTCTTGGAAAAATAAGTTGTGTGGTGAATTGTTACATGTTAAGCACCATGACATTGAGAATAAGCTCAATAGAGTTGTTGTTGAGTTTGGAAAATTGAGTGGTCTTGTGGACACTTGTGTCATAGGTGAAATTGTTAAGCCACCTAAATTATTGCATATTAAACACCATAACTTGGGTGAGAAATTCAAAATTTTTAGAAGTGTTGCTTTGAAAAAAATTGATTAGTTTTATGAGTGACTTGTTCATAAGAGAGATTGTTAGACCATATGACATGTGCAGAAAGTTTCAATTGCAAAATTTGGATAGTCACCATGGTCTAAGTGATTGGATGAAATATGGTGAATACCTTGGTGATGACTTAAATTTGACATTGCATAAACCTAATCATTCGTATGTGGATCCATTCATGGATGTTACATTGGTTGTTAATATGGTAGGATTGAATTGTGCATTGCAAGTTGGAAAGAAAATTCTGAATTTTGCATTGGGGATTTCTATGTTTCACCAAGATGTGAGTTCTAAACTTGTGATTATGCATGATGATTCTATGATGAATTATTTTGTTGCATGTCATAAGATTGTTGAAGTTTCCCATGATGCATCGATGTTTCATAAAATTTATGGATTGCATGATATATATAAAGCTTTATCTTTTTTGTTAGATCCAATTCTTAACAAGCATGTTAAACCTTGGAAAGGTGATGAAGTTCATATTGCTGATGATTATAAGCATGTTTTAACACATGATCTGATTTTTTAGCATAAAGGACGTTTATCCTTGAGGTTGCACTCTGGTTGTAATTTCTTATCGTTGCATGATTCTTTATTGAAAAATATGGATATGCAAAAGATGAAAGTTTTTAGGTTGATCTTTAAACTTGATGAAATTAATTGTTTGTTTCAAATCGAGGAATTAAGTAAGTTGAGGAGCGAAAGATTTGATTATGGTAGTATCTTGTCATATATAATAATTTTATTGATTTGCATGATTAATAGTATATGCTTTGGATTGCATAACGTTTTGATGTTGAGCATGGTTGTGCTAAAAAGGGGATTTACTAGGTTAATGTTTAAACCTGGTGATTGTGATTCTATAAAGGATTTGCATGAGGGAACATCGAGTTGTGATAACTTGATGAGTGAAATTATAAACCTTGATGGATTTACTTGTCATGACAGATTTGGATACATGAGTTGGTATGCCATATTGCATATTATCTTATTATACTTATTAATATCTTTCATTGACATTCCTTATGATGATCTCGTTGTGTGTAATGTTGCATATGTGATGTTGACATCCATGGAAAGTCACCGAGTGATGCAAGTGAGATATGTTAGATTGGTATTTGAACCTGGTGATAGGGTTTGGATGTGTTTAATGGTGGGACACGTTCCAACACCAAGAGATGTTTGTGCTAAATTGTTACATAACCCATTGTGTGATAACAATGATGTTCATGCGGTAGTGCATAGTTTTGTTGTGTTTACTCTACAGTTAAAGGAGGAAATCTTGATGGAGTACCAAAGTGTACCGATGGAAAGTCAAGCGAGAATGGTCTTTAATCCCGATGATTGGAGATACATGAACCTGCATGGAATGGATTACAAACATGGAGAGTTTTAGCAAATCGACGACATAAAATCATATGGTAAGCATAATTTTAGAGACTATATCTTGTTTACTAAATCGTGTCTATGTTATGTAGGTCTTGATTTGAGGACAAATCCTTTTCAAGAGAGAGGGAATGATATGATTCTGACCACCAACCAAGAACCAAGATTGTCACAAATAAGGGAGAGGCATTGGAAGCACGTAGATCAAGGTTCGAGGTTTAATATGAGCATGGATCGAGGTTCAAGGGTTCTAAAATGCATAGAGTATGATTGGAAGATTCAAGAGTTCTATACAAACTTAATTCATGGATTTATTGGAGATTCAAGTTATTACAATGGCTACTCTACAAATTCAAACATGCGTTGTGAAGCCTTAGATTTCATGGATGATGACTTGAAGACTCGAGAAATGTTTGTTAGTGTCATACAATGACTTTGAAGCTTTTAACGCCTAAAGGAAGACTTTAGGGGGCCAAAATGCAACTTTGAAAATTACATCTTTACAAAAAACGGGATTTGTAGATTTTCTTTATTTTGGAGGATTTATATTTCTTAAATAGATTAGGTAACTTACCTAATTGTTGCCTACATAGATTAGGTAAGTTGAGTAGTTTCCTAGTTGGATTTTAGGTAGTTTCCTAAGTTGATTCTAAGTCGTTTCCAAAGTTGATTCTAAGTAGTTTCCTAAGTTGATTCATTCTACTTAGACTTTTCCTTTTACTTTTAGGTTTAGGATTCACAACCCGTATAAATAATGGTTGTGGCTTATTGTTTTGTAGACAACTTTCTGATTATTGATTAATATAGTTTTTGAGTGTTTTTCAAAACCTCCTTGTTCTTCATTGAACTTTTGATTATTTGGTGAGGCTAAGTAATCGAAACCCGAACTTATCAATAGGATATGCATCCCTAGTGTGGCGTTCTTCCTTATACCAAGGTTCGTGTTCGTCTCATAATTGGATCGTGGAGTACCACGTTCAATAATAGATCGTAGCATTGGGTCAAGGTGTCACAATCCATCAATTCATTGACGTTCTTCGCTTGCCATGCTGCGAGCTCTTTGATTCCTCTATCGCGAGTACGCGTCTAGGATTCATATCGATATGATTCCTAGACACGTACTCGCGATGGACTCAAAGAGCACGCAACTGCGCGAACGCGTGACTGACACGATCCGTTACGTGGTACTACGATTACTTACGCGATGAATATCCTATTGATAAGTTCGGGATTACTTTCACCAAATAATCACAAGTTCAATGAAGAACAAGGAGGTTTTGAAAAACACTCAAAAACTATATTAATCAATAATCAGAAAGTTGTCTACAAAACAATAAGCCACAACCATTTATTATATGGGTTGTGAATCCTAAACCTAAAAGTAAAAGGAAAGTCTTAGTAGAATCAACTTAGGAAACTACCTAAAATCCACTCAGGAAACTACTCAACTTACCTAATCTATGTAGGCAACAATTCGGTAAGTTACCTAATCTATTTAAGAAATATAAATCCTCCAAAATAAGGAAAATCTACAAATCTCATTTTTTGTAAAGGCCTAATTTTCAAAGTTGCATTTTGGCGTTAAAAGCTTCTAAACTCATTGTATGACATTAACGAACATTTCTCGAGTCTTCAAGTCATCATCCATGAAATCTAAGGCTTCACAACGCATGTTTGAATTTGTAGAGTAGCCATTGTAATAACCTGAATCTCCAATAAATCCACGAATTAAGTTTGTATAGAACTCTTGAATCTTCCAATCATACTTTATGCATTTTAGAACCCTTGAACCTCGATCCATGCTCATATTAACCCTCGAACCTTGATCTACATGCTTCCCATGCCTCTCCCTTGTTTGTGACAATCTTGGTTCTTGATTGGTGGTTAGAATCATATCAGACTCTGTTATTCATATTTTGAGTCCACAATTGAGGCTGAGCGTATTCCACACGCTTAAAAGGTTTTTTGAAACCACCCGCTTCTTAGTCGCGGGGGAGAAGTCAAAAAACGGGGAACTCACAGCGGTTGAGCTTCATATTGTCCTCCGCTCGAGTTACTCGCAGGTTGAGTTGTACATAATGCCTGCCTACGCTTATGCTCCTCGCTCGAGTTTACTGGTGGCTGAGCTTCATATTGTCCTCCCACTCGATTTTAATCCCGACTGAGCTTCATATTGTCCTCCTGCTCGAGTTTACTCGCGGTTGAGTTGTACACAGCGCCTGCTTGCGCTTTTACTCCCCACTCAAGTTTACTCGCTGCGGAGCTTCATATTGTCCTCCCGCTCAAGTTTACTCACGGTTGAGTTGTACACAGCGCCTGCCTGCGCTTATGCTCTCTACTCGAGTTTACTCGCGGCTGAGCTTCACATTGTCCTCCTGCTCGAGTTTACTCACGGTTGAGTTGTACACAGCACCTGCCTGGGCTTATGCTCCATGCTCGAGTTTATTCGCGGCTGAGCTTCATACTGTCCTCCTGCTCGAGTTTACTTATGGTTGAGTTATACACAATGCCTGCCTGCGCTTATGTTCCTTGCTCGAGTTTACTCGTGGTTGAGTTGCACACAATGCCTGCGTGCGCTTATATATGCTCCCCACTCGAGTTTACTCGCGGCTGAGCTTTACATTGTCCTCTTGCTCGAGTTTACTCGCGGTTGAGTTGTACAAAGCGCATGCATGCGCTTATGGTCCCCACTCGAGTTTACTCGTGTTTGAGCTTCATATTGTCCTCCCGCTCGAGGTTACTCGCGGTTGAGTTATACACAGCGCCTGGTTGCGCTTATGCCCCCGCTCGAGTTTACTCGTGGTTGAGTTGTACATAGCGCCTACATGCACTTATGATTCCCCCTCGATTTTTCTCACGGCTCAGCTTCATATTGTCCTTCCGCTCGAGTTTACTCATGGTTGAGTTGTACACAGCGCCTACATGCGCTTATGCTCCCCGCTGGAGTTTACTCGCAGCTGAGCTTCATGTTATCCTCCCACTAGCTTTTTATGACTTGAGAAATAAATGACCTTGTTCAATCTCAATTGATAGTTCATCTTGTAAAGTCAATTTTTATCTTGATTATACCCTTTTTCACGAGTAAAAGTTCCAACTGCTTGTCAAAAAGGGTTGGCGTTCGAGCCTGTTATCTCGATTATACTATTTTTCACGAGTAAGAGGTGCCTCTGCTTGTCAAAAAAGGTTGATGTTCGAGCCTGCTATCTCGATTACGCCTTTTTTTGCAAGTAAGACATATCTATGCTCGTGAAAAAGGGTTCGTATTCGAGTGGTTCTTAGATTATACTTAAGACCAAGTGTTCACCTTTCTGACGAGCATGGTATGTCTCTACTCGCCAAAAGGCTCCTACTCGAGTTTACTCGCGGTTGAGTTGTACACCGCGCCTACATGCGCTTCTGCTCGCTAGCTTTTTAATGATAGTTCTGCTCGCATAGTCGAAGTATTGAGACATGACCTTGGCCCAAGTGGCACTTTGCACGTTATAGAAAGGACTTAAACAATCAAGTTATAAAGCGTACTGGTTAATTAAAATATACAATGGTGGTCAAAAGCGACTAAAGTCGTGACTCATCCCAGCATAATGAGTAGGGGGCTACTAATGTGCATATTTTTGATCCGCCTCAATGATGTGTGGGCCTCATCTAATGACCCATTATATTTTACATAATGTCAAAAGGTTTAGGCCGAGCAGATGGTCCACGAGCTAGGCCCATTCCATCCATGTATAAATAACTCCACTAGTCCATAGTGAAGGGGGCTCTCTCTCTCTTTTTGATTTAGAATCACACACGCACTTGGGGGCTACGCAACCTCTTTTTCATATTCAGTGCACTGATAAACACGCCGGAGGGTTTTTGGCAAGGGCCTTCTCCGCCAACTCACGGTATTTACTTTACAGATAATATAGCCGGATATCCACCATCGGCGACAACATGGCCGCCGGACGGCAACTCGACGACCCACGTCCACTGCTACCTTCGACACCCCCGGTATGATGCTTTTTTGGATACATTAGAAAAGAACAATAAGTTTTCATCTAAATAAAAGCTTTTAACATAACAAAGTTTGTAGACATGTTAAATTTTGAACTTTTTAGTATTAAAATTCTAATATCGGGATTTTTGGATAGAAAAATTATTTTTGGGACTTTTTTGATATGTAAATTTTTTAATGGGACTTTTTGGGATTTTTCCCTTTATTTTGTCATTGCATTCCAAGTTGTTTAGTTTTTTGCCAAACAATATAATAAAAATTTCTACTATATTAATACTCATATTCATTATGTTCCCAAACATTTTTTTATAAATTATATATAATATATATTCTCGTCTATTTTTGCAGAACCTCATTACTAATAATCTATTATGCGGGATTGATTTTATTTCCGTGTCCCATTTGAAGCCTAATTTCGCACACATGCCATTTTTTTGTGAGGTCAATCTATTGAATTTTATTAATTACCATCTCGGCCACCATTTTATCTGTTTTTTTTTTTTTTTCATTTATCGTTATACTTAACTTTGTCAATTGTTAAGTTTTGGGATGATGTGCAAGGAGTTAATAGGTAGTAATAATAGAAACCAACATTCCAATTGAAGTATTATATTATAATTGAAGTAGTTAATAGGGATATAACTAAGTTGTCATTTCAAATCTATCGTTATACTTAACTTTATCATTCCAATTGAAGTAGTTATAATAATAGTATTATTATTCAAATTGAAGTATTGTATGGTCTACTATTTTAGTTATGATTTGTTTGATTTATTTTTATTTTTTATATTATTTATTGATTATAAGGGTTAAGTATACAATTAGTTCCTGAACTTTGACCAAACTCATCATCAGTCCCCTAACTTCAAAAAGTTTCACCACTGACAAAAGTAGACATTTTTTGCTCATTGGAAGTCCCTAACCCTAACGTCGTTTGTGTATTTTCGTTAAGTGAGCATGTGCCACTCACATGCACAAAATAGAGGGGTCATGTATGACATCATCAAAATAAGGGGGCAATGTGAAAATTTTAATACCATGAAAAGTTCTGTTGGTTGCAATACCTTGTTGATTGTGAAAGTAGCCAACGGCTGTTCGTCAATTAAGGTTCCGGTAATCTTCGCCGTCACAATTTTCGTCTTCAGCGTAACTTGCTTGTCGTCATTCTGTACCGTGAAATCGAACTTGCTAGCTCCATCAACAAAAATTTTACGGCCGTGAGCCGACATTACATAAAGGAGATTGGCCTGGCTAGGCTCAGGAGTAGGAGCAGAAGCTTCGGAAGAAGGCAAGATCTGGCTGATCTGGATAACTGAAATGTTGTACGGAATCTCCTGCACTGATTTGACGAAGCTAGCCTGGAGGTTGCCGTCGTTGTCTTCGGCACTGAAACCGACATTACAGCCTTTTAGATTCGTAATGTTGACAAATCCAGACGAGCCAGAAGCGGTGCCGATGGCTTGGAACATTGTGGTGACCAAGGCGGTGCTGTTGGTGATCTGTTGGAGCTTTTTGGCGCCGAAGTAGTCAAGGAGGACATGGAGAAAGAGGATATTTTTTTATGGTGGAGATGGTGGGTTGTTAGTAGAGCAGATTTGACATTGCAGCATTGTCAACGACACAGATGGTGATGGTCTCCCGGCGGTTGATGTCGTTGGCGAGGTGAGTGATGGTGAGGTAGTTGCTGAAGGTTGAGAAGATGGTATTAAAATTTTCACATTGCCCCCTTATTTTGATGATGTTATACATGACCCCCTTATTTTGTGCATATGAGTGGCACGTGCTCACTTAACGGAATTACACAAATGACATTAGGGCTAGGGACCTCTGATGAGCAAAAGAGAGCTATTTTGGTCAGTGGTGAAACTTTTTGAAGTTGGGGGACTGATGATGGGTTTGATCAAATTTTCAGGGACTAATGTTATACTTAACCCTAATTATTAAATCATACGAAGATAAAGTTATAGCGTAGTTTAAAGTACAAGCATGTAAAACTAGAAATTTAACTTAACAAATGAGATTATTTTTTTAGACGGAGGAAATTTAGATTTTTTTGTAGAGTTACTTAGACAATCTTACAGTGAAATGTCATGGTGATTACCTTTCCATTAGTATAGCCACATTAAGCTTTTCACAAATGTAACTGATTTGTTTTCGGATGGGATAATATGACATCTGTGGCTTGTGTTGGTAGTTGGGTAGGGATAAACGTTATTATTAATCCTAGTACTATTAGTGTCCTCGCTATTAATCATCACTTGAAAAATTGGGGGTAGTTTTGAGATAAGAAAATGTTTGTTCCAATTTTTTTTAGTGAGGGTGCTAATAATACCACCTCTCCCTTGGTATTACTAGTGAGGGGATAATTGATTTATCCGAGTAACTCATGTTTTATTAGCTCAGACCACCTATTGTGTACGAAACATCAGACAACATGGCTTATTATTTGACCTTAATCTTGGCTACCAAACGACAGCGTAGGGTATTTCGAATGGGCTAATGATGCGTATTCGATATGAATAAGTGATAGTGATTGTGTTGGAAAATTTGTGTAATGTGAAGAAAATTGTACAATCTTGAGACACAGGTTTTTTTATGAGTCATTTATATAATGATAAGGGCAATTGTGGCTATGTGTTTTATTTTGTGAGAATATCAGCATCATGTATTTACTTGTCAAATTTGGTGTTTGGATGAATAAGCTATGAGTGATTAGAGTGTGTTGTTAGAAGTGCGTTTGTCGCACATTGAAAAAATAACAAAGGCTTGAATGTATTAAATACAAGTACATTAAATTTAAGGGGTACAAGCTTGTGCAGAGTAAAGATCTCTCTCGCACCCACTTGCAAAGAGATTGCAAATCATGGTCCAATTTACCTTCAGGCTACAAAACTCATGTGTGAGCGCGTCATACAAACACACAAAATTTGTCTACTCAGACAAACCCACATTTTGTTATTTTTCTTTTGATTTTCGTAGCTCCAGTATTCAATACTTTATTTTTGTGACTTCCTTCATAGCACTTTCAGCATTGCATTTTGTTCGTCGATTTCCTTTGGCTTTCTATTCTCGTTGGTGATAGAGTTCGAGCACAAGTTCAATTCGTCGAAAATCTAAGTGTAAGGTATCTCCGGTGTCTCTATTGTATCCTGCGAGACATACGTCCTACATAAACTTCCAAGCACTAACTCGGAATGGACAAATCTGTTTGAAAGTAATTGTGTCCAACACAGTCCTCGGACCATATAGATTTTGGTTGTGTTTCAGTAATCTTCATCGGTAGTCTTTGCTTGCTCCAGCTAAGTTGTACACCAGTAGTCTTCCATAGCTCAGCAGATCAGCAGCCAACATCAGCAAACTTGCTCAAGATTCAACATTCTTTTCAACACATGTGCAATTTCAATTGTTTTCTTATTAGGTAATTTCTTATGTATCTTCCAGTATTATTTTTAAGAGATAGTGATATTGATTGTAATCGTACTTGTTCAATGATCAATGTTGTTTTAAAAAGATATTCCAAAAAATTAATACAATATTTTTTTCTTAATATAATTCTCATTAAATTCACATATTTTATCTTTACATTTTATTAATTTGTTTAATTTTTATATAGTGTTGTCACAAAAAATTTATGTATTATTGTGTGTGTGTGTGTGTGTGTCTATATATATATATATATATATATATATATATATATATATATATATATCGTTCATTGAACAGGGGCATTTCTAATTTTTATTTTAAATTTTATTTGGGGAACGACCCTCGTGTGCCTTTAGAGCATCCCCATTGCTGAGTCATTTTGTCTTCTTAATGCCTCTTCTTATTAAGAAGATGAAATTTTGCAATTGTGAGTTTGTTTCCTAAAATGCCACTTAGGAGTGAGGCTGATTACTTCCTATTTAGAAAGAAAAAAAATAGAATAAGAAGAATGTGTCAGAGAGGGGACGGTGTGGTGTGCACCGCTTGCCCAAAGTTGGCACGTGCACCACAAGCACGTAAGAGGAACGTGAGAAGGGTGAATGGTGGGTCCCGATGTTTGATTAATTCAGTGTTAATTTGTTTTTTTTTTAATTCCAGCACGTGAGACCGTTGCTTGGTACCAATTGAGGGGAAATGATTTTTTTTAACGAACTTGACTTGACCGTTGAGGGGAGAAAAGTGTAATTAAAAAATAAAAATTTACAAGTTTACACTTTGTTTTGTTTTTTAATGAATTTTTTTCATTTATTTAAAGTTTTTTTTTCTTTTTCCCTATAAATATATATCACATCAACCTTATTCATTTTCTCCACAACTTCTTCCTTCTCTAAACTATTTAAATTCGAAATATATTAAATAAAATTAAATAAATTTATTTGTTTCAGAAATATAAAAATAAAATTGAAGTATAAATTTAATGAGATGGCAGTGGGACCCAAATAAGAAGATGTATAAAAAAGATTATAAATAGAAAGATATATTTTTAAATGAAATAAGAAGAAAAAAAGTATGTAGGTGACGGTAACACCAACTAAGAAGATAGAATAGGAAGATTTACATTGGGAATGCTCTTAATAGTAGGGTTATTCACTCTGCTATTCCATTTTGTTGCGAGTTCTCGAAACAATTAGATGCACAGAATCTTGACCTCGTTCAGCACTTCAGCCCATAAAGCATTGATATTTTTTTTCCTTTTTTAGTAACTCTATAAGACTATAACTCAAAGAAACACCCAGCTAACCTGCACTGTCAGATAGGGGTGAGCAGGGCCCGTTGATGCCCATCAAGCCCGTTAAAGCCCGTCAGTGTCCGGCCCATGGAGCCCGTGCCTATGGGCTATACATAATATTGGGCTTTAAATTAGTCAAATGCCCGTGGTCTCTGGGCTCTCATGCCGCCCTTATGCTACCGGCCCGTTCTCTTCTATGATAACTTTTTTTTAATTTTTTTAATTATAGATCTTTGACCAAATCCTATATATTTAATTTATGTGTATTATACTATTACTATATTTATATATTATAACTTATAAATTATAATATATAAATATAATAATAGTATAATACACTTAAACTAATAAAACTATTGCTAAAAATAAAAGCCTAAAAGTCAAACCCTATTATTTTAATAATTAATTACTTAATCATCTAGACATCTATTGATATTCTATTCTCAATCTCATCACATGCATTCATGCAAGATTAAAATTTGACATCAGTATTAAATATAGTATTAGTAAGGTGCGGCAATTGTCTTCTTCATCTTCTTGGAAAACAGTAAAATTATTTAAAAACATAAACAAATGGGCTGAAGCATGTGCCTGCCCGTGCCCGCCTAATGCCCCCGTATGAAGCCCGTCCACTAATGTCCGTGGGCTGATCAATAGTACTGGGCTTTTAAATCTAATGTCCGCTACTTGATGGGCCCATACTAGGCATTGACAATGCCTGCGGGCTTAGGGCCCGCGCACACCCCTACTGTCAGACACAAGACGGCTCGTAAATTCTCTACTAGGCTTAATTATGGCATCTCGGCTTGTCTCTGCTCTTCTCTTTGCCTCCTTGCGCCTCTTCTATGGACATGTCTTTGCCTTTGGCACAGTTCCAACTCATTTCCCTTTCCGTACTTTCTTGAATAGGGGTGGCAATTCGTGTTATTGTGTCGTGTTCGTGCCTCATTATCGAGTCCAGATCTTCTGTACCACTTATGTGTACCACTTTTCATCTCCACCATTATATCTCAATCATTACTTCTCAATCATTACATCTCAACCAATGGTTGAGATGAAAAATGATACACCAGTGGTACACACAAGTGGTACAGGAGATCTGGACTCCTCATTATCGTGTTTTCATAATATCTATCTTATTTGATCATAAATATAACAATAAATATTAATTTAAATATTTTAACAATTTCGTGTCTTTCGTGTCGTGTTTCGTGTTGTGTCGTGTCGTGCTGGGCTTATCTTGTCATTTGTCTCTGTAATCGTGTTTTATAATTGTGTCGTGCCAGGCATTGCCACCCCTACTCTTGAAGCCTGAAGCATTGCTCAAGCAAGCTTCAGCAGCATCATAGACATGGTGGGTGGGTTTTGTAGCATGAAGGTAATCATCTCATTCTCGATTCCATATGGCGCGCAATATTATCAACGTTCTTGATGTTCTTAGTATACCTCATGTTCACAATCATATGCTCCCAGCAACTAGTAAAAACTGAAAGACAACTTGAATGTGTTGCTCATCAGTATTCAAAAAAGGACATGCACTGCTGACTTCAGTTTTCTAATCAGGTTTGATACTTCTCTAAGATGCAGTATCATTGTAGTATTATGGTGCTTAGAGAAGTTATCAAGCTGATGGATGTATCAGCTTCCATAGCTTAGTCATAGAAGCCTACCCCCTATCCACCACCATCCCCAACGCACTTCTCTTGCATGGCAGTCCGCACCTCCGAAGTCATTTGGTGTTCCTCAAATTTTACAAGGTAAGTCATCTTGCTCACTTTCGAGCAGCCTGATGCAAGCCACGCTATCGAAGCCTTGAAGACCTCAACATCCGTCTTGTTCTCAGCTGTGGTTCCCATAGTCGTAAGATCACAAACCTGAGGTCCCCCAATGTGGATTGTGAATCAAATTGTATAACAGAACATATGATTCATTAAGAAGTTTAAGGAATGATAATTAATATCCAAAACCGTTCAAATTATTGAAAACATAATATTTTTTTTCTTTAGAATAACGTACCAAATTTTAGGAATGTTGATCAAGTCATCCGATCGTAAGTACCAATGCCTTCTATGGCATGACATGTTGGCGTAAGACCCATTGTAATCCCACTTTCTTAACGTCAATGACACATGTACAGAAGCAGAATCTAAATTACCAATTCCTGACATATAAAAGCCATATTATCTAAAAATTAGTCAAAAGTAATTAGATTCATACCATAATAATCACAAATCCAAGGCCATAAGATTCATACCAAGCGAAGGATCACATTGAGTGGCTGAATTCACTTGAAATTAAAAATAAATAAATAAAATGTTGTGTGATTGCACCACACTAATAGCCAGGAACAGTCCCGTACAGAATTGGAGTAACCAGATTAATTACAGACTCAAGATTAAATAACAGATAACACTAGTTATTACAGAATAACTAAATAACCACCTATTGATTACAAATCGGGATGGGGATAACATTTAATCACCGGGGTCAAAACATTAAACTGAATAATCTGGTATCACAGTCCCCGTATTTCCACTGATCTGTTATGAACTAAACAGAGAGGAAATACACTGTGGGCTTTAAATGAAGAAACAGAGCAGCACAACAAATGCGTTAGTATAATCAGAAAAATGGCAACAGAAAGTATAAATAAAAGCAACGATCGAGAGCACTACGTCGCCGTGTACCAAGACACGACTTGCCGTAATTGGTCGAAGACCTCGGCTAAGCTCTCGTCGGCTCAGACACCCTTTCACCGGCCATATTCACCAACAAGTCCAAACAGAACCAGCACACCGCAAACCAAGGTCAAAGCCACAAAGAACAGACTTGACCACTAAGCTCCGGCAACCGAGAACGGGAACAGCAAGAGAGGAAGAAGAGAACGGACAGAAGGGACCGCTCACAAATGCCAGCAACCCGAGACCCAACCCAAGCTCACTACTCTTGGTACACACTCAACTCACCAAGCTCACTAAGGGCTCCTATCTATATCACTCCACACACCAGATTCACGAAGAAACTGAGAGAAGAAGGGAGAGATCTACCGATAGATATCTATGAGGTACCAGACGAGAGGAAAGACGAAAGGGAAGGGGGTATACGGCTCCAACCCAGACAGCTCACTGTTTCTCTCTCTCTACACACAGTGCTGCCCTGCACTCACTGTGCTCACTGCTCACAATACACGCCCACACTCACAACTCTCTCCCACACTCAAATGACGAAGGTAAGGGGCAAAATATAAAGGGCGGCTGCAGCAAAGGTCACTAACAGGGACAACAAAAAAATAACACAGAGGAAAAAGTGCCCCTCCACTAAACTGCTAAGGGCGGAAGCGGGCCGCCAGGAGACGGGCCAATCTGTTTGGGCTTAGGGAGATAAAAGAAAGACTACCACAATAACTGATTTTGGGCCTCCACAATTTCTAACAATCTCCACCTTGGAGCAAGTGCCGGTTCACACCAATGGACTCGAGGATATATTAACAGAAAAGGTTCATCATCGCCTTATCCCTGCACTTGATCCAACACAAAGCAAGTGTAATACCCCGATTCCCAGTTAGCTTGAATTGTGTGCAATGCTCGCATTTCTTCTTTGGTTGATTACAAGTTGGGTTTGTGAGAGAGTCTAGATATGTTTGGGAGAACATATTAAGACCAAAATACTATTAAGAGATGTCATATATTTGTGGACTTGCTAAAGTCACAAGTCGTAACTCGACGATAGTCAAAATGCGACGCGATTAAGAGTTTACTTGCGTTTCGCGTTCCTGACCTCGATTTGGTCCTAAATATTTACATGATGATTAAATAACATGTTTAGATGTGTTATACTTCTATTTGGATGCATTCTTTAAGTCTTGTGAGGTTTTGACGCTTCGAGGATAGCAATTCTCCTTATCGGGTAGTTTGAGATTGAACCGTGTGAGCGTCTCGTCTTTCGGGAGTTATTTTCTCCTATTTGTTGTTCATCATCTGAGAGGCATTCAGTCCTATTCTATAGCCTTTTGAAGTGTTTATAATCTTGGGTTGTTGCCCATCGGTTTGTGGTTTCATTCGTCGTTTCGTTAGCGAGTTGTTGTGCCTTGCTCCGGTTTTGTTCAAGTTGTTTCAGGTGTTGTTTATGGGAGTTTAGACCTACACTTTGAAAGTGGTTTGAGACTTTTTGGGTTTAGCTAAGTGTTTGAGGACTTTAAGGGTTGAATTATAGGCCATTTCGAAGCTTTAAGGCTTGCGGTTCCATGCGGGAACGACCGGACGCGATCAAGGTTGTAGGAAAATGTCACCAAGGGTAGAATGGGGTGATGCGGTCGCATGGGGCATGGACCATGCGAGTGCATGGTCCTTCGAACAGAACCATCCCTGTTTTGATTTTTTGAAGGGAATTTCCTATCCTACCCTCACTAAACCTCCTCTAAACCCTTCCTAACACCCATACTTAGTCCTAACCATGTCCTAACATGCTTGGGGAGTTAATTAAGTTTTGATTAGTGGCTAATTACATATAACAATCACTAATTGCACCAAGGAAATCTCATTTGTGCCCTCACTTGTTTGGGAAGTATAAATAGCTTAATTCCCTTTGTAAATTCAGAAAATCCCTCATTCTTTCCTCCTTCTTCTTATACATATGATAGAGATAGTGTGGGAGATATGGAAGCTTGGAGCCCTAGCCATCTTCTTCCTCCGATCGACGAAGATGCAACTGTCGGATTGCCTCCAAACTTGAGATTCTTGACGTCCTCGACGAGTGGACCAATTTCACCGTTCGGATTTTGATTCTCTTGAGTTTTCACTCAAGTTAGGTAAGTTACTCTCTTTTGATTTTGGTTCATTGGCCCCTAAGGAAAACAATCTAAGTGCTATTTGAGGGCAATGAACACTTGATATGCTATTTATGTCTATTTTGGGGATTTTTGGAAGTATGAACATGTTAGTATCATGAATATGATGATTTGAATGAGATTCTGTGTTGTAGGAAATGGGCTAGGGTCTATGTTGAGTTCTTGGTGAATTTTAGTGCTTGTGAATGAAGCCCGAATTATTGGAGAAATTGTTATGAACTAATGTGGGTGTTAATGTTAGGTTAATGAAATGGGTAAAGATTGGAACTTGATATTAAGACTCAGCGGAGTCATCATAAGTTCAATAACGTGTTAAATGGACTTGGGTTGAGATCCTACAATGATTGGATTTCGCTTGTTTGATGTTGTGAAGTATATAGCTTCCAAACTTCTAATGGATTTATGGTTATGATGAACTTTATAGATTTTTAGGCTTGGGAATCAAGCCCGGATGAGTTTTGGAACCTTGTTGTGAATATGAATGAAATGGTAAAGTGTGGGTTGACGAAATACATAAAGAATAAAATGTAATATTAAGACTCAACGAAGTCATCATAAGTTCAATAATGTGTTAAATGAACTTGGGTTGAAATCCTACGGCGATTGGGTTTCGTTTGATTAATGATGTGAAGCACATAACTTCCAAACTTTAAATGGATTATGATTATGATGTGTTATGTGGATTTTTAGGCTTGGGAATCAAGCCCGAATGAATGTTGGAATTTTGTTGTCAACTTTAATGAAATGTTAAAGTGTGGATTTATGAAATACATAAAGAGTGAAATGTAGTACTAAGAGTCAACGGAGTCGTTATAAGGCCAATAATATGATAATGAGCCTTGGGTTGAAACCCTACAATGTTTGGGGTTTGGTTGGTTATGTTTGTGCGCACTGAACATCTCGTTTTGTGTCCATTTGAGACAATCATGTATAGAGACTTATTGGAAATATATTTTGGAGCGTGCTTGTTAGAGCACAGAACATTAGAGACCACTTATGGCGTGGAGTATGTTTAAGAGATGATTAATGAAAGAATTCTCTCTTTAAGAATTTGGTTGTGTGTATATAAAAAGTACTTATGGGGAAGTGACTACGGAGTAGTCATGTTATTCTTGGCTATGGTATTGGAGATGTCGATTATATATGACGATTAGGACTATGATTGAGTCCGGTATGGATTAAATGAAGGCTAAATACTAAGTCTTGAGTTGTGAATGTTCTTAGACTAACGTAGTAGTAGTCTTTGGTTGATCTTGAGTGGAGGATTATTGTAGACCTCACATTATAATTTATTGAGCTTATATGCTATTCTTGATTGGGTGATGACTTGAGGATTTATGTGTGGGTCGCTCGGCGTGCGCCCGCGCGCCCTTGGATAGGGGTGCAGGTACGTGTTGATGCGGGACACCACTGCTCTCGTTCCACCCTCCCTTGTTTAGGGGAAGACAAAATCAAAAGTGCGAGAGGAGTGATGTCTTAAAATAGCACGTTGGAATGCGCCTCGGTTGACTTTAGTGGATTTTTGATCCAATATGGGAACTTTGGGTTTCCCGTATCAAATTATCCCCTTTTGAGGGGATATCAGGATATGGGAATGCATCACCTTTCATTCTCATTTTCCCTTTTTTTGGGGAAAACAGAAAAGTGCAAAAGACGATGTTGCGACGCCTCCACTATGGATTTTTATAAAAATAGTCTTATGGCCAATTTTGGGTCACTATGGGAGCTTTGGGTTTCCCGCATCAAGTTATCCCTTCTTTAGGGGATACCAGGATATGGGAATACACCACCCTTTCATTCACATTTTCCCTTTTTTAAGGGAAAACAAAAAAGTGCAAGAAAGGAGTGCTGCGAGGCCCCACTGCATCCAAAATGTTTTAGAGTCGCCATCTTTATTTTAAAGCAAAATAAAGCAAAACCAAAAAAAGAAAACAAAAGATTATGAAAACGGGTTCGGAGGCTAAGTTACGAGTTGGGAAGGTGTTAGGCACCAAACTCGCCCTTTCGGTCTCAAAAATGGTTTTTGGCTAAAGTATGCTTTTTGTTATATTTATTTAGCAAATAAACAAAGCATTAAAAGACAGGAAAATAAAAACAAATACATCCGTGGCTACATTATTTACAGACTTGCAGCCATTTTCTTACAATAATTACAAATTTATTTAAAAATATTTGGCCATTATGACGGCTCTTTTTACATAATTATTCTAACTAAATCCGAGCAGCACAACGGCCTATATTGGCTACATTGGGCCGGATTGAAAAAAGTAACTTTAAAAAATAGCGCCCTTAAAGGCTATTACCTTTTAGAGCGCGGTGTGCTCGCTCTGTCCTTCAGGGAGAGAGAGTCTTTGTTGTTGTTGTTGTTGTGTTGTTGTTGTTGTGATTCGGGCAGAATGACTGCTTATTCTGGATGATTTTGGCTCGTTCACTCGGGCAGAATGACGGCTTATTTCGGATGGTTTTGGCCTTTTTGGTTGAGCGGAATAACGGCTTATTTTGTGTGTTTTTCAGCCTATTACTCGGGTAGAGTAACGGCTTACTTTATGGATTTTGGGCCGGGGAAGTAGGGTGGATACCTAACTAAAAGGCTAGGGATCACTTTTAACCGGTGTATGTGTGTTTTGGCGGAGTTTGGACGGGGTTTCGAGGCTTTGGTGGGCTAGACACTCCCCATCTCACTTCTCTCGCTACTCTCGGCGTTATGAGAACACAGAGGATTTTCCTTCAGCGTTTCTTCGCGATTAATTTTCTCTTCTTCGAAGTGAGCCCCAACACTCCTATTTATAGCTGGACGAAGGGACTGATCGGGGATTAAAAATCCCTCGGCTGATAAACAGTACTCCAGCCTTGTACGTGCTTGTACAATGCGTTAACTGGGAGAGGAACTGTAGCATAGATGGCGCGGACATCACCATGTCTTGGCGCGGTGCCAAACCAACCTTTTGGCCGCGCCAAGGTCCTATTCCAAGTTCAATTTTGACACTTTCACCCTTCGCATTTTACTGTTTTGCGCATCCTGCTTTGTCTTTCGCATTTTTGACTCCTGTAACTTGACATTTGTTAAGTTTAAGCAGTTCTTGATATCACATGTCAGAGTCACATATTAGGGGTACGAAATTGAGGTGTCTACAGAGCCCCTCAACGATGGAGTCTACGGGTAACCCGAGGCTTACTGAGTAGACGAACATCGTTGATAAACAATAGACTCTCCAATTTCGTTCAATTAAAATGGTAGAGAAATGCAATAGGTAACAATTATAATGCAACAGTTTATCATGCTAACCAAACTCCATAACCTAGAAATATTTAGTCGGTTATAACATGTTATCGTAGTTTTTAAGCAGATATGCAAATTAAGTGCTCTGATGGTCGGACCTACTAGCGTAGGCTGCCTACGTATCCCTTAATAAAGGAAATCAGACCAAACGTAGTTCAGGCCAAAACCTAAACTACAACCAACGAGGATGTTATGTCCTTCGGGTCAAGAACCCGACCAAGAACACAACAGGAAAAAGATTTTCATGTTTTTCGAAAAAGCCGTATTCAAACAGTCGAAAACGACCGCCAAATACGGTATGAAGATTTTAATGTTTTTCGGAAACCATATTCCAACTGGTCAAAACATGTCATCAAAATATGTTAAGAGAAATTTTCAAAAATTGTGCATGGCTGGTCAATACCTTGTTTCCAAACACAAATAAGAAAATTTTCAAATTTTCCGAAAACTGCACTCGACCGATCAAAATCTGTCACCGAACACGACAAAAGAGAACTTTCTTCAAGTTTTTCGAAAACTGTATAAGACCGACAAAATCTGTCGCCAAATACGGCAAAAAAGATCATTCTTTTTCCTTTCCTTTCTTCTCACTCTCTCTGTTTTTTTTTCAATATTCCTCTTTTTTTTGTGTTTTTGAAATATTCCTCTTTATTTTGTGTTTTTGAAATATTCCTCTTTTTTGTGTTTTTTTTTCTTTTTTTTTTTGAAAAACAAAAACTTTATTGAAAAATTATTTTGAAAATCGAAACTCTTTTGGAAAATACTTTTCTTTTATTTTTGAAAAACAAAATTCTCTCGGAAAAGACTTTTCTTTTTTTTTTGAAAAACAAAATTCTCTTTTGGAAAAGACTTTTCTTTTATTTTCGAGAAACAAAATTCTTTTGGAAAAGACTTTTCTTTTATTTTTGAAAAACAAAATTTCTTTTATTTTTATTTTTATTTTTATTTTGAAGTTAGGATAAGAATACTTTACCTTTCTTACCTCTTCGTGCTTGGGTGGTAGTCGCGGATTCGGCTGATTTTGGTATTTCTGCCACTTTCGCTTCTCCAAGCTAGAGATTTCTCTTTCTTTTTTTCTTTTTCTTTTTATTTTTTTTCTTTTTCTTTTCCTTTTTTTTTCTTTGCCGCCTGATTTTTTTTTTTTTTTGCTTTTCTCCTTATTTCGCGGCTGGCTTGTTGGGGATATTACCTTTTCTCCTGTCCTCGGATGGATGGCCATCAATTTTGGTTAACAAAATTACTTTTGTTAACTTTTCGTTAAGCTTAGGGGTCATTTCGAAATTTTTGGAACTTGAGGATTTAAGTGTCGCAACTTCAAACTTCGGAGGGGGGAAAAGGAAAAATTCCCTTTTCTTCCCTTATTATTGACGGGGAGTGGGGGAAAGGGAGCTACTGCTCCTTTCTTCTTCTTTCTCTCTTCTCTCAGTTACGCAGCCCGCCATTGCTGCTTCTCTCCTCTCTTTTTTTTCTTCTTATTTTTGCTCATTTTCTCAATTTTCCTTCGCCAACTCGAGTGTTTTACCTAGCAGATGGCGTCTTCTTCACGATCCAGGAAGGGAAAAGCTCCAATGCACTCAGAATCTGGTGAAAGGAGGAAAGAGTTTCCTCCCTTGGTTCGAAATAAACTCAAGTACCGGTATTCTAGGGACGACTGGGGCAACATTCTTCGTGACCGGAACACTAATGTGTCCAATCTTCCACCTACTTCTGTAAGTTTCTTTCTTTTTCTAGATTTGCCTGGATATACTTCAGATCTGCTAGATTTTAGCACTGTTTGGAACCTTTGAAGCACTCCTGCCTTTATTAATAATGTTTATGCATGTCCTATTTATGACTAAATGATGTAATTAGGTAATGATGCAAGAAATCTATGTAATTTATTCTTACAATGCATGATTGAACTAGTGGTCACTATTTGACCCTACTATGCATGATTTATACTATAAATGCAATTGGGGCTATATGATGCATGTTCTAGGCTAAAACATATTTTTGCATGCAATATGTTCACGAAACGGACTTTTCGGAATATTATTCAAATTTTTCCGAACACATTTTCGGGCATATTTTCGGATAAATATGAGACAAAACAGATATATTTTATGCCCTAAAATTCACTTTTCATGCATGCTTATGCTGCAGGGACATAGTAAATGTTATAAGAATATTTATTTTTATGATTAATGACATTTTATTTTCTTTTTAGCGCACCCCTATGGCAGCTTATTGGACACTAAAATGCACATGATGGATGCATATACTACTTTATTTGATGCAAATGCAATGCAAAAAAATTATAGGATGCTTACTAACATGATGCATGGGTATTCTTTTATCCTATCATGCATACTATAATGCGAAAATGCACTTTATATGTTTAAAATGTATTTCTATAATGCCTAAAATGCAAAAATAACTATTTAGATGCAAAACAATACACATAATCTTTTCTTCTTTTTAAATTTTTTTTTTCATTTTTTTATGGCTAAAATACATGTTTAGACGCACAAAATGCATCTTTATTTACTAAATGGATGTAAAAGAATGCAACATATACTTTTGAAATACACATTTTTTTCCTTTTTTTTCTTTATTATATTTTTTTGTCATTCATTTTTTTAAGGAAACTAAATGTTTATTTACATATGTATATATGCATTATTTTATTTTTTTTAGGAAATTAGCATGCTGCAATTTTATAATTCATGAAATACAACGCATGCAACATGTTTATTATTTATTCATACTTATTCATTATTATTGTTTAAAAAAAACTTTACAATGAAAATAAAGGTAGTGGGCTTACCTTTTTTTTTTTCTTTTTTTTTTCGGTTCGCGAGTCATTCATGAGAGTCGGGGCTTCATGTACTAACGTTATCGAAATTTACCACATGTTGCAGGGGCGCTGACAGTGGAGGGCTGCGGTTTTAGCACTTTCTTGCACGCCTTAGTCCCCCACGAGCTCTGCCCGATCTTTGATGCAACGCGGGACTTACGGTGGGACATCACCCATACATTTCATTTTAGCTGGGGGGAGGCTACCATGACCCCTTGCGACTTTGCCGCTATTACAGGCCTTCCTACCAGCATTGGGGAGACTCTGGCCCCGGATTATACTCTCCGTCGGCGTCGAGAGGAGGTGGTGGGCCTCCTGGGCTTCGAGTCGAAATTCAAATCGACGGATGAGATCTTTATCGGTAGCGTCTGGCCGGCTTCTCGGCAATCTTAGGGTGGAGTCTTGAAGCAAATGACATGCTGGTGACTCGAGTGGCTAGGCGTTCTTATTTTTTTCTTTCTTGCGCTCTTTGCCAACTCCTCTACCACCCAGTGGGTTTCCGTCACTGCCTGCCAGGCGATTTGGCGGATCCCTTCTTATGGCGGACAGGCGGGCTTAGGCAGATATATATGCTTCTATGGGCCAGGCACTGCTGAACGACTTCGCCGACCACGAATGGATTTGCCGGCGTGGGAGGTATATGCCTTTTTTGCTTTTCTTTCTCTCTTTTTTTTTCTTTTTTATATGCTTCTTCTTCTTCTCTTTTTTTTTTTTTGCAGCATACACTTTTTTCTCTTATTATTGATAACATTTTTTCTTTCTCTTTTTTTTTTTATGTGCGGGCCTTTTCATTTTTTCCATTTCTCGCCGTGTCTCTCCTTCAAAGACATGTCCATCGGTAGCGTGTATACGTGCCGGTATATTGATGAGAACGGGGTTGACCAACCAGAGGGCGGTGGTTGTAAAATAAAGAGCAGTGCGAGGAGCGGATCGTTAGCTCGAGTCACAGTACAGTGCACTTCCTTCCTTGGGAGGGGCACGGAGGGCATTATCTTTGCCTTGGGATTTAGCCGGCTGGGATCTTGATGGTATCCATTATGGTGGATTCATTATACATGGGCGGCGGGTTAATCGCCGGCACCGATCTATTTTAGTACCTCGGTGGTGCCTCCTCGGCCCCACTACGGGTGATAGAGCCGATCATCTGCCAAACAGTATCGATGCACAATCGAAATACCTCATGCCAGCGACAGATTTTCCAATTATGGCGTATGAGGAATTCTTGAGGACAGTGCTCCATCCTCCTTTCCCTACTCCTGCTTCGCCCAGGCGACATTCGATGCCTGCCCGGACCAGGGGCCTTCTCTGCATCTCGGCGAGAACACGGAGTTCTGAGCTTGATGATGTCTTCTCTACCTTCGATGTCGATGGGGTGGTCACATGGTAGAAGAGTTCTCGGATGTCGAGATCCACGAGGCGTCGGGTCTCGGGCTTGAGCTCGTTCGGTAGACACATTTACCTTTATTATATTACTATATTTATATTTTTTTTATCATGCACGTACACATATATTTTTCATCATTCATTTTTTTATGCATGTCTATATATTTATATATATTTTTTATTTTTGGAGACTAATATATTCTTTTTCTTGTCTCACCCCCCCTTTTTTATATAGGTGAACATGTCTACCTATAAGAAATTTCTTTGGGGCTTCTTCGATGATAACAAGCTTTATCTTGACGAGTTTTTCTTGCGGGGAGGAGGCGGCCGCAGTCGGCCGCCTTGAGCCGAGATGATGATGATGATGATAATGTGGAATCTGGATGTCGGAGTCGAATCGCGCAGAGGTAGAGGTCGAATTATTTGGTGGCACAGATCCAAGTGGGTGGCCTTGATAAGAGCCGGTGGTCCCGAGCACATTAGCTTTGGATGCCTGCGATTATTAGTCTCTCATTTTTTTCTTTTTTTTTTCAAAAGAAACCTGTACAGACATTTATTATATGATGCAAAATATTACACATGCAGACTCAAACACACAAGAAATAAAGCTATACCAAATATCTAAGTTTTTAAGAATACACCTTCAGATTGGAGTGGGCTTTTCTGGTCATACTGGAATGGAAAGAGAGTCGTCTTCCTCTGTTTCCTCGGCGTATTGTGACTATTGAGCCCGTAACCATAGCCTTATTTTATAGCGTCTTCCTTTTCTTGCGATCAGACGCAGCAGCAGTGGATGGTCGGGACGGATAAAACCAGGATACTAGCAGTTTTCCAGGGTACAGTGGAGGGCACCTGGCGTGGCACCAAGAGGAGCTTATGGTGGCGCCATGAGTTTCTCTACAGAGCCAACAATTCATCACTATTCTCGTATGCGTAGAAATGTCCGTTTTCTTCAATATTCGGTATAAAAACGAGCGGAGGCGGCTTGCCTCTTCCACTGACTCATTCGCTCCTTCTTAAGCAACTCTTACACTTTCTTGCCGTTGCCCCCTTTTGCCTTATAATCCTTTGCATCTCTTTCATAAATGGCCGCACGCACTCACATGGCTTTGGAAATTGAAATTTATAAGAATGCCTTGGATTTCTGGATTCTTTCCCTGCGATCAGACGAGCGGGATTGGTTTGATCATATCTTTGGATTTAGGTGCCTATTGTCCTGGAGGAACGTCATTATAAATTGGGTCATCTTTGAGGGAGCCTC